>OX101815.2:44898399-45029399 GCA_944452925.2 Chrysolina oricalcia | reverse complement strand
ATTTTTTAAAAAACAACAATATCGCGGGTATTTGAATGTACAATTGAACGTCAATTGATTATTTAAAAATAAGTATTGCCAATTTTAATTTGGGTCAAGAAAATTGCAAGTTTAGTATTATTTTGATGTAGGTCATAAAGGAATTTAATAAATGAAAAGATTTACGAATTTTTTGGTTTCAAATGACCGATATGCAATCGAAATTGTTACCGAAATCAGTCTGTATGCATTACCTTAATAATAAACTAACCCTATGATCATTCCCCAATATCTTGTTATCATTGTAATTCTAAAAAATTAATAATTTCCATTAGAATCGTTCATAATTACTCAAAATAGGTAAAATCATTCAGTATTTAGCATTAGAAAGTCAATGACAAAAGAGAATGTCCCAGCGGTGTTTAAGCGCGGCCGTCTTCGACTTCAGTGGGTATGATGATGGTATTCCGCACGGAACAGTTTCATAGGCTTCTATAAAACATTCTTTTGAATTTTATTTCAATGTTGTTTGCCGCAAGGATGAGATCTCTAAGCATTTTTAATATAATTATTTCATAAACAAAAACAATCAGACATCAAATTTGACATGGGTGAGGAGATTCATCATGATCGGTTTCAATTCAATGAAAGCCTTGTGTTTCGTTTCAGTAAGCAAGTTTGTAAAAAATAAGTACAACACCATCGAGATGAATAACTTCGACAGAAGACAATATCAAATTAACTTGGAAGAATTCTTTCCGAACTCAGTGTTGATTCAAATAGGCAGATGTGGACCCGTTGCGAGGGATAATGAATACCCCTTGGAAGTTGTAGGCAATGATTTGTGAATATGAGACAAAACTTGTCTTTTAGTGAAAAACAAAGTGAAATGTCCGATATAATTCAATAATTATGAAAGATAAAAAATGTGCGATGGTTTCATCAAAAATTCTTTTAACATCAAACAAGTCAATTTTTCATTGAGAATGTTTCTCTTTTCAACATTAAATAAGTCACTTGTGCTATGTTTCAGTAAGCAAGTTCGTGAGCGAGATTTCACCGGATGATAATGTCGAGCTGTTTTTTTTTTTCAACAAACACCCTTCATAACCTGCTCCAAAAATATAAGAATCATTTTGAGTTTATGGACCGTTTCAATACCTAGTATCTCAACATGTTTTTGTGTATTCTTTCACAACTCTCGAACAGTTTTTCGAGGAAGAGGTACCTATTTAGACGTTCACAAGAAAACAATGGAGTTTTATTTTCAGACGTTTACAAATAATATGTAAGTATCATTTTTGTTCAAGACGTCTTCCGTAGATTTTTTTATCTATTTTTTTAAATTACGTATTAACTGGGGAGGTATAGCCACTTGAGGTTCGTAAGATTTCCCATCTTGAGTTTTGTGAAAAAATGGGTAACTCTCAAATGAAATGGGAAATCTCACCATTTATTTATTCAAACGGTTCTTGAGATAAACATCTTGAACCCTTTTTCAAAAACCCATATGATTAGTAAACGTAAACTTTTTTTAAATTCGCTAAAGTCATTAGTTATCTTCAATTTTATTTCAAGACCATCTATGCTAACACGTCATAACAAAGCAAAATTATAATCTCAACGAAATGTTCTTCATGGGTAGGTAAATCTCCACGATTGTGGGTATTGTCTTGGCAATAACAATGTTCCCGTAGAAATTATACGGATGGTTTTCAAATTTCTGGACTTTTCAGTATATTAACACATATTTTTATCTCCTTAGTGCTCCCAAACGAACATTATCTTCGTGGAAGATTGACACAAGAACGTCCTGTGGTACTTTTCAAAATATGTAAGTGAATTTGGATTTCTTTTTGTTTTCCTGGGGGTGTTTGTTCTCAGAAGGGATAATGGAACATTGTTCTGGGTTATTAGGTGTAACTTCAAATTTAGCAACAAAACTTTTTCAACTTCAATTTTCAATAAAACGACTTCAGACATATTTTTGTGGTATTTCTTGAGGAACCTAACATTTTGGCTAACAATTTTTTGTGGTGTAAAACTGCTATGAGATATGATGATTCGAAGCTGAATCTTGATTCATAAATATTGTTCTGCGCTTTTCATTCAGAATGGGTCAAAGAAATATTTTGATACTTTGTACTTTGATAATTTTTTCACTGATCCAAACATATTTTATAACTCAGAACTTTTTAAAAAATTCCACTGAGTCAGAAATTATTTTGATACTTGAAACTTTGAATTTTTTTCTCATCAAAATTACTAATTTCCAAAAAGTTTACTGATTGCAGGCTGAATGGGTGGTTCCTTCTAACAGAAAAACGAGAATTTACAAATTTAAATGAAAAAATAGAAAATTTTCAAGTGAAATTCTATGAATATTAAAATAATCAATTGAAAAAATAAATATCAAAATATTATTTAAGATATGAGAATTCAAGTCAAAATGAACATGCAACAATTTGGCATTCATGGATTCTTATCACAACGAGATATTTAAAAAAATTAAGAGTTTTGGCAAAATATACAAAAAGTTGATAGTAGAATAGTTTTAGAATGGACAAATCAACCAAGAAAAATTCATTGTGCCACTTGTAATTAATATGAGTAAAAATGAACCGAGCGAGTTAAAATCACTATCAATCAATCGGCTGAAGTTGAAGTGTCAGATCGCATCATGAATCAATATCAAGAAACTCCGTAGAGAAGGAAGGTGTCTGACAAAAAATGCGGAAGGTTGAAAGTATCTAAAAAAATTCTTCAAATAGAATATCTAATTTGATCAGTATTTGGAGCAAAATTCGAGAGTTGTATCATCACCAATGTTACGGATTCAAGTTTATCAACCGTAAAAAGACAAAAATCGAATTTTTGAGTGAAGAAGACTCACGTTGAAAATACAGGAATGACAATTAATTTTTATTTCAAATGATAAAGTTTGCAAAATAACAAAAACTTAAACAAATAAGCATGTTTGAGGAATTGAAATTATTGTTTGAACAAGATGCTTTGAATAGATGTCTCATTCCGTCATTGGAAACAAAACAACGGCTGACGAATAAAATTGAAACTAGTATTAAAATGATTAACAAAGAAAAACAACCTTGAATACCAATAATACTCGGGATGTATCATCTTTAAATCCTGCTGAGGTGATACAATTCATTTATAATTATAACAATTTCAGAAATATTTTCATCAATTGGTAGTTATGAGCAAACTGATGCAAAATTGTCAATGGAAAAAATTATTAATTATTTTTATTCAGATTTTGTTCAAATATGATATAACTGGAACTGCACTGAGCAAACACACCCAAAAATATATTTTTCATTATCTCAGTTCAAGTCTAATCTGGTCGAAATTGCACAGCACAAACTCGGTAACATGGATATGGTAGGATTATTTCAGTACAAATGGAAATGTTTCCAAAACTACACTGTGCAAACTAGTTCAAATAAATATCAGTGTACCTTCACACCGATAAAAAGAGGCTGATCAAGAGGAGGCAGGACGATGGAGAAAAAATTATATACAAAATTATTTTATTCCCTCAAATCATCATTGTCGTCAAAACCTTTGAAAAGTTTCTATTTTTGAATAACGCCTCTGGTATAAAATTTCATTAGACCACATGTTATAATTTTTTCATAGAATTGAGATGTGATCAAAAGTCTTTCAATAAATGTAAACATCATAACGATCATTATATTCTTTTTTCTTTTAGTTACCACAATTCCAACTCGTTTTCATCATAACAAATGCCAATATCATAACTTGTTTTAATATCAACAGCTTTGAGCCTATTTTCATTTTTTATACTCATATAATCGCGTACAATAAAATGTTATTTAATCAAGTTCGATCATGACCCCGAAAAGATTCGAACTACCGATTCAATTTCGAAATATTGTGCTCAAAAGCAGTACGAAAAATATAAAAAAATGTAAATTTCGTAAAAAACTTGTTGGATTTGAAATTCCCAACGGGTAGTCAAAAAATTATCTCTTTATTGCAAATACTCAGATTCATGAAATAATATCCTTTGATGTGTTCAAGGTATCAACAAAATATTAGTGTTATTTTTCGAATAATTACCGTCGAGAAAGCATTCTGCCATACTTTGAAACTGATAAAAAGAAATCAAACAACACGGAGCACAGAACTTTTGAAAAAAATTTATATGAAGTGGTTGTATGACTTTGAGAGGGAGACAAAATTACTATGTTTTTTCTGGTTACACCTGGCAACAACACCACAATATTTTAAACAAAATTGCTGTAAAATAAAAAAAAAACACTATCATTATCAACAAATTGTAGCATTTGAATTCTAATAGAATTGATGATGATTTTATATGATTCTTGGTATTTGGTCAAGTGAAAATATTCATGTTAATTTGCATCAAATTAAATTTGGTGAATTTTGTTGACAAAGAACAAAAGCAATTTTTCATTGTCACTAATACGTGTCATGTCACTTTTCGAATAGATGAAATCATGACCTAAATTATTTTTTTTGTACTATTTTTAAAATATGAAAAATTTGAGACTTGTACCAACACATATGTTCGCAATTTGAAATAAAATGGAAAGCTGTGTGAATTATTGTTTTATTTCATTATTCTCATATTGCTGCTTGTTTGGGTTGTATGGAAGAGCAACTATGTTGAATACCGCCCCCACGATATAAAATGTATTTTTATGTATTTTTCATGAAAATAAAGTCACATATTATTATTATTATTATTTCATCGTAGGGATGATAGACGATTATCAATTTTAGTTTCTCATAGCTCATAAATCACAGTAAGCTTGAAATAACATACCGAGTGTTTGTTTCAGTATTTAAAAATAAACCATTTAATAGATTACTTCGTCGGTTGTATCACAATTCAAACAACAATTTTTGGTATTGTCCAACATTTTGTCCGTGAGTATTGTATTGAATGACGTGGTAAAGAGTAGGTTCTCTCGTCGATGATTCCTCACAAACGTGCTTGCTTTTCTGAAACACTGCACAAAAGTTGTTTAATTGGAACCGATCTGATGAATTACCACCTGTTTTTTGTATATAAAATTTTAGTTTTCTGCTGGAATTTTACTGCAATTCTCCTATGCGACACCTTCAATACCACAAGTTGGTATCTAATTTTGATGGATGTCAATAGAAAAGTCTTCGAAATGTATGTATCAAAGTTGATATTTTCCTGTTTTTTTTTTCAACCCAGCTCGAACACCGGTCCCATGCTTAGCATAACTCGTTAAAAAGTAAGGGACTCGTCTTCAGACATAAACATAAATAGCCGTTCGAACGTCATCATATACATTTTTTTTTTCAGAGGTTAGCTTCGGTTAGACATAGGGTATTGTTTTTAGGCGGTTTTAGGGGGTCCCTTACTTTTTAACGAGTTATGCTAAGCATGGGACCGGTGTTCGAGCTGGGTTGAAAAAAAAAACAGGAAAATATCAACTTTGATACATACATTTCGAAGACTTTTCTATTGACATCCATCAAAATTAGATACCAACTTGTGGTATTGAAGGTGTCGCATAGGAGAATTGCAGTAAAATTCCAGCAGAAAACTAAAATTTTATATACAAAAAACAGGTGGTAATTCATCAGATCGGTTCCAATTAAACAACTTTTGTGCAGTGTTTCAGAAAAGCAAGCACGTTTGTGAGGAATCATCGACGAGAGAACCTACTCTTTACCACGTCATTCAATACAATACTCACGGACAAAATGTTGGACAATACCAAAAATTGTTGTTTGAATTGTGATACAACCGACGAAGTAATCTATTAAATGGTTTATTTTTAAATACTGAAACAAACACTCGGTATGTTATTTCAAGCTTACTGTGATTTATGAGCTATGAGAAACTAAAATTGATAATCGTCTATCATCCCTACGATGAAATAATAATAATAATAATATGTGACTTTATTTTCATGAAAAATACATAAAAATACATTTTATATCGTGGGGGCGGTATTCAACATAGTTGCTCTTCCATACAACCCAAACAAGCAGCAATATGAGAATAATGAAATAAAACAATAATTCACACAGCTTTCCATTTTATTTCAAATTGCGAACATATGTGTTGGTACAAGTCTCAAATTTTTCATATTTTAAAAATAGTACAAAAAAAATAATTTAGGTCATGATTTCATCTATTCGAAAAGTGACATGACACGTATTAGTGACAATGAAAAATTGCTTTTGTTCTTTGTCAACAAAATTCACCAAATTTAATTTGATGCAAATTAACATGAATATTTTCACTTGACCAAATACCAAGAATCATATAAAATCATCATCAATTCTATTAGAATTCAAATGCTACAATTTGTTGATAATGATAGTGTTTTTTTTTTATTTTACAGCAATTTTGTTTAAAATATTGTGGTGTTGTTGCAAGGTGTAACCAGAAAAAACATAGTAATTTTGTCTCCCTCTCAAAGTCATACAACCACTTCATATAAATTTTTTTCAAAAGTTCTGTGCTCCGTGTTGTTTGATTTCTTTTTATCAGTTTCAAAGTATGGCAGAATGCTTTCTCGACGGTAATTATTCGAAAAATAACACTAATATTTTGTTGATACCTTGAACACATCAAAGGATATTATTTCATGAATCTGAGTATTTGCAATAAAGAGATAATTTTTTGACTACCCGTTGGGAATTTCAAATCCAACAAGTTTTTTACGAAATTTACATTTTTTTATATTTTTCGTACTGCTTTTGAGCACAATATTTCGAAATTGAATCGGTAGTTCGAATCTTTTCGGGGTCATGATCGAACTTGATTAAATAACATTTTATTGTACGCGATTATATGAGTATAAAAAATGAAAATAGGCTCAAAGCTGTTGATATTAAAACAAGTTATGATATTGGCATTTGTTATGATGAAAACGAGTTGGAATTGTGGTAACTAAAAGAAAAAAGAATATAATGATCGTTATGATGTTTACATTTATTGAAAGACTTTTGATCACATCTCAATTCTATGAAAAAATTATAACATGTGGTCTAATGAAATTTTATACCAGAGGCGTTATTCAAAAATAGAAACTTTTCAAAGGTTTTGACGACAATGATGATTTGAGGGAATAAAATAATTTTGTATATAATTTTTTCTCCATCGTCCTGCCTCCTCTTGATCAGCCTCTTTTTATCGGTGTGAAGGTACACTGATATTTATTTGAACTAGTTTGCACAGTGTAGTTTTGGAAACATTTCCATTTGTACTGAAATAATCCTACCATATCCATGTTACCGAGTTTGTGCTGTGCAATTTCGACCAGATTAGACTTGAACTGAGATAATGAAAAATATATTTTTGGGTGTGTTTGCTCAGTGCAGTTCCAGTTATATCATATTTGAACAAAATCTGAATAAAAATAATTAATAATTTTTTCCATTGACAATTTTGCATCAGTTTGCTCATAACTACCAATTGATGAAAATATTTCTGAAATTGTTATAATTATAAATGAATTGTATCACCTCAGCAGGATTTAAAGATGATACATCCCGAGTATTATTGGTATTCAAGGTTGTTTTTCTTTGTTAATCATTTTAATACTAGTTTCAATTTTATTCGTCAGCCGTTGTTTTGTTTCCAATGACGGAATGAGACATCTATTCAAAGCATCTTGTTCAAACAATAATTTCAATTCCTCAAACATGCTTATTTGTTTAAGTTTTTGTTATTTTGCAAACTTTATCATTTGAAATAAAAATTAATTGTCATTCCTGTATTTTCAACGTGAGTCTTCTTCACTCAAAAATTCGATTTTTGTCTTTTTACGGTTGATAAACTTGAATCCGTAACATTGGTGATGATACAACTCTCGAATTTTGCTCCAAATACTGATCAAATTAGATATTCTATTTGAAGAATTTTTTTAGATACTTTCAACCTTCCGCATTTTTTGTCAGACACCTTCCTTCTCTACGGAGTTTCTTGATATTGATTCATGATGCGATCTGACACTTCAACTTCAGCCGATTGATTGATAGTGATTTTAACTCGCTCGGTTCATTTTTACTCATATTAATTACAAGTGGCACAATGAATTTTTCTTGGTTGATTTGTCCATTCTAAAACTATTCTACTATCAACTTTTTGTATATTTTGCCAAAACTCTTAATTTTTTTAAATATCTCGTTGTGATAAGAATCCATGAATGCCAAATTGTTGCATGTTCATTTTGACTTGAATTCTCATATCTTAAATAATATTTTGATATTTATTTTTTCAATTGATTATTTTAATATTCATAGAATTTCACTTGAAAATTTTCTATTTTTTCATTTAAATTTGTAAATTCTCGTTTTTCTGTTAGAAGGAACCACCCATTCAGCCTGCAATCAGTAAACTTTTTGGAAATTAGTAATTTTGATGAGAAAAAAATTCAAAGTTTCAAGTATCAAAATAATTTCTGACTCAGTGGAATTTTTTTAAAAGTTCTGAGTTATAAAATATGTTTGGATCAGTGAAAAAATTATCAAAGTACAAAGTATCAAAATATTTCTTTGACCCATTCTGAATGAAAAGCGCAGAACAATATTTATGAATCAAGATTCAGCTTCGAATAATCATCATATCTCATAGCAGTTTTACACCACAAAAAATTGTTAGCCAAAATGTTAGGTTCCTCAAGAAATACCACAAAAATATGTCTGAAGTCGTTTTATTGAAAATTGAAGTTGAAAAAGTTTTGTTGCTAAATTTGAAGTTACACCTAATAACCCAGAACAATGTTCCATTATCCCTTCTGAGAACAAACACCCCCAGGAAAACAAAAAGAAATCCAAATTCACTTACATATTTTGAAAAGTACCACAGGACGTTCTTGTGTCAATCTTCCACGAAGATAATGTTCGTTTGGGAGCACTAAGGAGATAAAAATATGTGTTAATATACTGAAAAGTCCAGAAATTTGAAAACCATCCGTATAATTTCTACGGGAACATTGTTATTGCCAAGACAATACCCACAATCGTGGAGATTTACCTACCCATGAAGAACATTTCGTTGAGATTATAATTTTGCTTTGTTATGACGTGTTAGCATAGATGGTCTTGAAATAAAATTGAAGATAACTAATGACTTTAGCGAATTTAAAAAAAGTTTACGTTTACTAATCATATGGGTTTTTGAAAAAGGGTTCAAGATGTTTATCTCAAGAACCGTTTGAATAAATAAATGGTGAGATTTCCCATTTCATTTGAGAGTTACCCATTTTTTCACAAAACTCAAGATGGGAAATCTTACGAACCTCAAGTGGCTATACCTCCCCAGTTAATACGTAATTTAAAAAAATAGATAAAAAAATCTACGGAAGACGTCTTGAACAAAAATGATACTTACATATTATTTGTAAACGTCTGAAAATAAAACTCCATTGTTTTCTTGTGAACGTCTAAATAGGTACCTCTTCCTCGAAAAACTGTTCGAGAGTTGTGAAAGAATACACAAAAACATGTTGAGATACTAGGTATTGAAACGGTCCATAAACTCAAAATGATTCTTATATTTTTGGAGCAGGTTATGAAGGGTGTTTGTTGAAAAAAAAAAACAGCTCGACATTATCATCCGGTGAAATCTCGCTCACGAACTTGCTTACTGAAACATAGCACAAGTGACTTATTTAATGTTGAAAAGAGAAACATTCTCAATGAAAAATTGACTTGTTTGATGTTAAAAGAATTTTTGATGAAACCATCGCACATTTTTTATCTTTCATAATTATTGAATTATATCGGACATTTCACTTTGTTTTTCACTAAAAGACAAGTTTTGTCTCATATTCACAAATCATTGCCTACAACTTCCAAGGGGTATTCATTATCCCTCGCAACGGGTCCACATCTGCCTATTTGAATCAACACTGAGTTCGGAAAGAATTCTTCCAAGTTAATTTGATATTGTCTTCTGTCGAAGTTATTCATCTCGATGGTGTTGTACTTATTTTTTACAAACTTGCTTACTGAAACGAAACACAAGGCTTTCATTGAATTGAAACCGATCATGATGAATCTCCTCACCCATGTCAAATTTGATGTCTGATTGTTTTTGTTTATGAAATAATTATATTAAAAATGCTTAGAGATCTCATCCTTGCGGCAAACAACATTGAAATAAAATTCAAAAGAATGTTTTATAGAAGCCTATGAAACTGTTCCGTGCGGAATACCATCATCATACCCACTGAAGTCGAAGACGGCCGCGCTTAAACACCGCTGGGACATTCTCTTTTGTCATTGACTTTCTAATGCTAAATACTGAATGATTTTACCTATTTTGAGTAATTATGAACGATTCTAATGGAAATTATTAATTTTTTAGAATTACAATGATAACAAGATATTGGGGAATGATCATAGGGTTAGTTTATTATTAAGGTAATGCATACAGACTGATTTCGGTAACAATTTCGATTGCATATCGGTCATTTGAAACCAAAAAATTCGTAAATCTTTTCATTTATTAAATTCCTTTATGACCTACATCAAAATAATACTAAACTTGCAATTTTCTTGACCCAAATTAAAATTGGCAATACTTATTTTTAAATAATCAATTGACGTTCAATTGTACATTCAAATACCCGCGATATTGTTGTTTTTTAAAAAATTTCGGGAACCAGACCTTAAGCGTCTTAGAGAGCGTCTTAGAGAACTCCTACAATGTGACTAATACCTGTCAGAAAACTACTTTCCTAGCTAATACCACGACGGGTATTGCAAGAACTACTTCGTCAACTACTTTCCTGGCTAATAGCACGACAAATATTGAAAAAACTACTTCCCTGGCTAATAGTACGATAGCTATTTGAACAACTACTCTCCTGGCTTATACCATGACGGATATTGAAACAACTATTTTCCTTGCTGATAATATGACGAATATCGAGACAACTACTTCCCTGGCTGATAGTACGATAGATATTGGAACAACTACTCTCCTGGCTAATACCATGACGTATATTGAAACAACTACTTTCCTAGCTGATACCATGACACATATGGGAAACAATGCTCTCTTGGCTAGTACCACTACTGATATTGAAACAAGTACTCTCATGGCTGATACAACGACGGATATTGACGGATATCAGGACAATTACTCTCCTAGCTAATACCATGCCGGATATTGAATACGATAAGTACTTATGCCTCTCAACGAACCTCATAGTTTGTTCGAAAACTGAACCGACTTCTGAGATTTGATATACAAGTGCCTGACATAGCACTCTAAAATGGTATGCCTACGTCTCTTATGACTGAATACATGGCATCGCACGTCAAAATGCAAATGTTAAATCTCTGAATGCACTTTGTAATGTTAGGCCTACGTCTCTTATGGCAGAGCGCCTGGCATCGCACTTTGAAATCTAATGTCTACGTCACTTATAACAGTTGACCGAATTCATCACACTTCAAAAAATAAGGTTCACGTCTCACAGGACTGAGTCAAAAAACAATGCGTCTGTCATCGCACGTTGAAAGCTAGGGCCCCTCGTCACTTGTGCTTTGCTGAATTTGAGATTTTCACCTTCTTAGGATAGTTGAGTGAATGCATGGTATTGCGCCGTAAAAATGAAGGTCTACAAAAATAAAATGCAGGGCATTACACCTGGAAATGAAAGGCATATGACTGAATGAAGGGTATCGCACGTTGAAATAAAAATACTATGTCTCCTATAATAGTTGAATTACTCCACGATTCACTGTTGCGTTAAAAATTAACATTGCTGCTCCTGAAGTGGCGTAAGGCCTATCCAGAACACATGGCTAAAGACCATAGCAGTTGATGTCAAAACACCAAGGAAAAAAATAGTTGAATTAATGCATAGTATCACACTTTAAAACCGTGTCTCTTATATCAGTAGACTGTATCGCACGTTGAAATATTAGGGGTTTATTATCAAAAATGTATACAAGGAGCTTCCAAAATTACTTTGAATCGATTTGTTATACCCAAACCACTAATAAGATGGCATAGCGGACAGCCAAAAATACTCATCTATTAGTTATTGATTGATTTACTCTTCACTAACAAGGGACGGACTGCCAAATATTTGTTTCGAATGCCCCATTGATGTACAGGACTCTCTCCAAAATTTAGTTGAACCACAGAAAATTGTTTATTGTCAAAAAATGTATACAAGGAGCTTCCAAAGTTACTTTGAATAGATTTGTTATACCCAAATTACTAAGATTGCATAGCGCCAAAAATACTCATCTATTAGTTATTGATTGATTTACTCTTCACTAATGAGGGACGGACTGCCAAATATTTGTTTCGAATGCCCCATTGAAGTACAGGACTCTCTCCAAAATTTAGTTGAACCACAGAAAATTGTTTATTGACAAAAATGTATATAAGGAGCTTCCAAAATTACTTTGAATCGATTTGTTATTCCCAAATTACTAATAAGATGGCATAGCGCCAAAAATACTCATCTATTCGTTATTGATTGATTTACTCTTCACTTATAAGGGACGGACTGTCAAATATTTATTTCGAATGCCTCATTGATGTAGAGGACCCTCTCCAACATTTCGTTAAACCAAAGAAAATTGTTTATTATCAAAAATACTCATTTGTTAAGAGATGTCCTATATGGTAAAGCAGACAACCAAAATACTCATTCATTAGTTATTGATTGAATTACTCTTCACTAATAAGGTGCGGACTGCCAAATATTTATTTCCCATTGGGATATAGGACGGTCAAAATTACGCATCTATTTGTTTCAATCAGTTGATAATTAACTATACCTGATATAGATACAGGACACACAGAATAACTCACATTACAAAAAACAGATTAATGAAGTAACGACGCACCTCGCAGTTCGCCTTTCACATTCTCTTTTATGAACAACCATTTCATCTAAATATACAAATACGCTTCATAGTCGGATGGATAGGATGGCTGGCAACAAAGCCATAGGTGCTGGTTCAAGCCACAGCACCGCATCTTTTTTTTCATATCAATCTGCAATTTTCGAACTTATAAAATAAAGGCTGGTTAGGTTAGTGGTCGAGTGATGAACATTGTTGAAAATTTGATAGGATGTTCACAATGCTGAGCGGGGGCCATCTAGAAGAATAATGAAGACTACATTTTTTCTATAACATGAATCCATATCAGTGAATCTCAGCTGGGTGTCAAAAATTCGTTAGAGATGTGAACCGGGGATCCTTGATTTAACGTATCAAAAATCTGCTAATACCTCTCCCGCAAGGCTGACTAATTTTTCATTAATTTTGGGACACCCTATATGATATGCTGTGTTTTCTTCAACGATGTATTTTCAAACACTCTGTATGATATGCCGCCATGTTTTTTCGTACCCTAGTTTCAGGTCCAAATCATACGAGATATTTTTATCAAATATTAGCTTGACCAGCTAATACCTCTCCCGCAAGGGTGACTAATTTTTCATTAATTTTGGGACACCCTATATGATATGCTGTGTTTTCTTCAACGATGAAACACTCTGTATAATATGCCGACATGTATTTTCGTACCCTATACGATAATACCTTTCCAAAGAGGTGTCATACGTTATGATTGGTTAATTTTTGGTAAATATGAGGGTGCTGGAGGGGTGAACGGGGGTAGTTGAAAGTTTTCCATTATTTTTTCTATACGCCATACCGCCATACTTTGATCATAAGCCTGCGGGACGCGAGCCTGATTTCGACTACGTCACGATGAACGTGAGCCTGATTGTTACCCCCACTACAAAATGAGACAAAATGTTGCAAAATCGAACTTAGCCTTTTTAACATGTAAAAGTCCATAAGGAAAATTCTTGAACATATATAGCCCATTTACTTACCGAACATCCTGTATGATTTATACAATATTCACCATATTCACAATTAACTTCACCATTTCGACTATCGATTCCTGAATTATCTCCACTAAATATTTCGAAACGTGAAATGGGAGATTTTTCAAAAAGAAGTCTGCAAAATAGATATTTTTTAGATAACTCGGCAACGCCGCAACGGAATCCAAAATTGAAAAAATCATTGAGTAGCCAATGAAACAGCGGATCGGAATATATGAAGATATACTGGGTGTTTCATTTGAAAAAGACCAACTTTGGTCAGCCACGCTTCAATGATGCACCCTGTAAGAATAAGAATAATTTTGGAAGATAGTCTTAAATGGTCCGTTTGACAAAAAAATATAATAAATCGAAATAGTGATTCACAACGGAGCAATCTATCACGAGTATCTTGTTGACTCACCCTGTATAGTGTCCGCCAAAATCTTGGAACCAAATGGGAAATTTTTTTTATTAATGGTTTCTCAGAAAACCTCTCTGTTCTATGGAAACTGTCTAGCACTAGCATACTCCTATATGAGAGCATATAGAGATGTACAGGGTGTTCCAAACTCGATGGTCTATTAGATGTTTCTGGAAAACGGGAAGTAGGATTATTTTGAAAATTTGATTTCTTGGATGATCAGTTCTGCTCTATCGATCTAAAATATATTCAGCGCTGCGGCGTTGCCGCTTCTATCGAAAAGTAGCAACAACTTTGATATTTTAAATTTTTATTACTGCAGTATTTGAATACGTAGAAAGCTGAAAGTTTGGATGTAGTTTGAAAATGTCCCGTGTATTAGTTATGACTAAGGGAATTCGTTCTTCATTATACAGGGTCGTTGAAAATTTGTGATTTTACCGATATATACAAAAGTGGTGAAAAAGTGCAATTTTTCAAATGAAACACCTTGTATATCATGAAATATCCTGAAAAAATTTAAATTTTCTTTCAAAGGGCCAGGTTTCCGAAATAAAAGCAAGTTTTCTATAAAAATTGGATTATTTTTCCATATTTTGTATTGGGTAGATATGAAATGTCATGAAACATGTCATTATGGAAATTCGAAAATTAGTGCATTAATAATAAAACGTTTGCGCGTTCATTAACGTAAATCTGATTAGAAAAGTATCAAAATGGAAGACAATAATTATTCAAATGTTAATCTGATTAATTTTTGTCGAATTTGTCCCATATAACTGTTCATTGGATATTGATATTTTTTTCACAAAAGTCTATTCCAAAACTAATATTGCATTAACCGAGAAATACAGTGACTTGAAATTTTGAGTCTAATTTGAACAAAGTATGCTTGGTTCGGTTTTTCATCTCCATGATAATTGTATCTCCTATTCAGGGTATTTGAAAAACGTGTGTCCTTAAGCAGAACTCAATTTTATTTCAATCAATACATTTTTTCTATTAGTTCGTGCTAAATTAGGATGAAGGTCGTTGAATTTCCGGCACGTTCTGGAAACATTTCTGTGGCACTCACCATGAATATAAAATAAATTTAAAATATCCGCATTTGAATATGCATTATAATCAGAAACAGTGGATTTACTGTTTGTCAAACTAACAGGTTGTTTTGCTCTTTTCTTGTCACGGCATACTACAGATTATTTCAATTGGGCAATATTACCTATTTCGAATCTGGTAATTGAAAATGAAAGTAGTGTGCCGTGACCAGAAAAGAGCAAAGCAAACTTTTAGTTTAACAAGCCATAATTTTTATGGTGTTTCTGTCAGAAGAAAGTATTAAAAATGGATTATAATGCATATTGAAATGCTGATGTATCGATTCTGTTTCATATTCACGGTTAGTGCAAAAACATTATTTCGAAAACAGGGAGGACATTCAATGAACTTACCACAAATGAATAGAAAAAAATTCAGCAGAATCGAACGGAATTATGCTGTGTTTGGGAATGTTGAGGCGTCAAGAGGTGATCCTTCAAAACCGTGTTGATTTCTGTGTATGTAGTAAAAGATGGACTCATGAAAATTATATGGAAAATATTTGAGTAATATGAGAACAACAGTTAGGAACTTTTCTGCAATTTGCCACTTCATGTATATCGGAGTTGTTGGTAGTAGTTGAACGGTGCCCCCCTCACTGAAGACAAGAATAAGACACTAGGGTCCACAGTCTTGGTCACCGCGATCCCCAGATCTAACTCTTCTAAATTTTCACATTGAATCAAATTAAACATCACTTCAAAAACATGAATTTGCGATTATTAGAACCTTCATTTGTTTATTGATTTCTCAACAGACACACGTTTTTCAGATACCCTGAATGGGGGATGAAGTTATCATGGAGATGAAAAACCGAACCAAGCATACCTACTTTGTTCAAATCTGAATAAAAATTTCAAATATTAGTTTTGGAAAAGTTCGTTGTGAAAAAAATACAAAATATAAATATCTAATGAACAGTTAGAAATATGGAACAAATTCGACAAAAATTAATCAGATTTTCATTTGAATAATTATTGTCTTCCATTTTGATTCTTTTCTAATCAAATTTACGTTAAAATACGAGCAAACGTTATATCGTTAATGTACTAATTTTCATAATAACATGTTCCATGACATTTCGTATCTACCCAATACAAAATATGGCAAAATTTTTTATAAAAAACTTGCTTTTATTTCGGAAACCTGATTCCTTATATATAGGAACTTGAATATTATTTGAAAGGAAATTCAATTATCTTTCAGAATATTCAATAATATACAGGGTGCTCTATTTGTAAAAATGCACCTTTCACCACTTTTGTATCTATCGGTAAAATCACAAATTCTCAACGATCCTGTATAATGAAGAACGATTTCCCCTAGTCATATTCAATACACAGGACATTGTCAAACTACATCCCAAATTTCAGCTTTCTACGTATTCAAATACTGCAGTAATAAACGTTTAATTGAAATAGGTATGGGGAAGTATTACATGAAAATAATCAAAAAGCAATAGCAAAGCGGAAAATGCAATAATATACATGATATTCCATTTGAAATATCAAAGTTGTTGCTACCTTTTGATAGAAGCGGCAACGCCTCAGTGCCGAAGAAACCAAATTTTCAAAATAATCCTTCGTCCTTTTTTCCAGAACCGTCTACTAGGCCATCGAGTTTGGAACACCCTGTATATTATGTTGTCGTACATACAAGTATCGTAGGAACCTTTTTTGGACTTTTTCAACAAGGTTTATATTCACTTCAGCTTTGGGAGACCATATTATTGAAGCATATTCAAGTTGTGGTCTCACTAATGCATTGTAAAGTTTAATGATAGAGTTAACATTTTTAAAGAATTTTTTATTTCTAATGACGAAATCAAGAATTTTATAAGTCTTGTTTACTACGAAGTTCAAATTAATGTCAAATTTTAGGTTAGATTGCAGATATACTCCTAGATCCTTACACTCATTTTTCCTAGGAAGTTCAGCGCCTTTCATAATACAAGTATTTTTAATATATTGTTGTAGATTTATACTCTAATTAACTGACTAAAATAATTTATTTAACGAAATACAATGATTCACAGTACTCTAATTTACATAACAATCACTCTAGTATTTATATTCGACTTTCACCTCACTGACTGTCCGTCCGTCTGCTGCGTAGTTCTTTTTATATCGAACGCCCACTTCTCCGAAAGCTTATGAAATTTCTCGTGAAGCCTCGAATCTTCCAGATTCTTCTCGGTGCATAGCGCAACAACAGTTAGCCGCGGCCGAGTGCCGGCTACGTAAGAGTTCAGGTCCGGCATCGCCCGCAGCTTCGCCACATTGCCCCCTTCTTAGAGATATTTCGTCCCGAAATGTCTTCCTTGGAGTGTGTCGATATTTGCAGAATTCCCCATATCTGCATCGTGAAGTTAGATGGAAATAACACTCCACAGTCTTCATGTTAGGTCGTGGAATAGGATTACAGCAAACCAAAATCTGGATGCCGCTGGATCGGAATATCGTCTCCAACATACTTCTTATAACTCTCCAATCCAGCCCATCAATACCACAGGATAATTTTGAGATTGCCAAGTCCACCAGGTTCTGGTCCACCATCGTATCTCTCAGTTGGGTGAGGCTCCTCCAGACATCTTCATAGGACGGTTTATCTTGGGAATGCTTCTTGGTCACCAGGTAGTAAATGTTCCTCTGGCCCTTCTTCAGCTGTAGCACACCTCCAATTTCTGGATTCTGTTTCCGTAGTGTTTGGAGTTGGCCAAATTTCTTGGAGAACACTACAGCGATGCCTCTGGACATTCGAAGATCTTCTGCGACGCAGTGTGCTAGGGCGTAATCGACTGGCACTTTGAAAAGGTCCCGTGGCTCCTCCCGAGTTACCTCGTGTGACACTTTCTGTCCATTTGAGTATAAGGACATGAATGTCTGGAACGTCATCGCATCCTCTGGTGGTCTGAGGGTGCGGACTTGGTCATGATTTCCAGCGTAAGGGGCCAACCTGTTGAAATGAACGACCCTGGGTTTACCTCTGGGTGGCTTGTGGATTCGGTAAAGCAGGTCGTTTATCCTCTTGATGATCTTGTACGGACCTTCCCATGAATTTCGTAATTTTGGTGACAGGCCACGGCGACGCATCGGGTTGTACAGCCAAACTAGGTCACCAACCTGAAATCCTCCAGCATCGGCATTGATGTCATAACTCGCTTTCATTCGGTCGCTGGCACTCTGGATGTTCAAACGGACTCGTTCGTGGATGTCCTCCATTCGCTGCCGGAGTTTGCTGACGTAGTCCTCTCCCGCGGTATCCTGTCCTGGTGGCATCCCAAACTTTAGGTCACAGGGAAATCGCAGCTCTCGGCCCATTATGATACTTGCAGGGGTTTGGCCGGTCGACTCGTGTACTACGGAACGGTAGGCCATCAGGAACAAATGGAGATACTGGTCCCAGTCTTTTTGATGGTCAGAGACTACCTTGGACAAGTGGCGATTGATAGTCCTGTTCATCCTCTCAACCATTCCATCGGACTGTGGATGTAGAGCTGTGGTTCTCGTCTTTCGGATGTTCAGCATCTGGCACATTTCTTGGAACAAATTGGATTCAAAATTTCTGCCTTGGTCCGAGTGCAGCTCCAAGGGAACGCCGAATCGACATATCCACTCTTTCACCAAGACGTCCGCGACGGTGATGGCTTCCTGGTTGGGCAGGGCATAGGCTTCGGCCCACTTGCTGAAATAGTACATTGCCACAAGGATGTATTTAATTCCGTGATCTGATACGGGGAACGAGCCGGCGATGTCAATGGCGATTCTTTCGAATGGACTACCTACGTTATACTGACGCATCGGGGCCTTGGGTCGTGTCCGAGGTCCATTGCTGGCAGCGCAAACAGCACACTTTCTGCACCAGTCATTGACATCAACTTGACAATTGACCCAGTAAAACCGTTGCCTTACTTTCTGCAGGGTCTTCGTCACACCCAGATGTCCTCCAGCAACTCCATCATGGATCTCTCGGAGTACTTCCTGCCTTCTGTTCTTGGGCACCACTATCTGACGTCTGTCTTCCCCACCATCTTCGAACTCCACTACACGTTTCAGGACCCCATTGTCCAGGGTAAGGGAATTCCATTGGGCTCAGTAGGATTTGACTGCTGGGGAATATCTTGCGATTTCCTGCCATGTCGGTTTTTGATTACTTTTTTTCCAGCCGACGACTAAACCAAGATCTGGATCGCTTTCTTGGTCTTTCTGGACCTCGTTGTCATTCCAGTTGTTGTCAACTGCCGTGGTTCTACAAATCGCTGCTTCCTTCTCTTCTGCTCGTCGGCAGTGTGAGCAGTCGTCTGGGCATGGTCTCCTTGACAGAGCATCTGCGTTCTTGTGGCCACTCCCTGCTCGATGTTCGATCTCGAAGTCGAATTCTTGGAGTCTTTCGATCCAACGTGCTACTTGGCCCTCGGGGTTTTTGAACTGTAGAAGCCACTTAAGGGCTGCGTGGTCGGTTCTTAACAGGAATCTTCTCCCGTACACGTATTTATAAAAGTGTTCTACTCCCTTGACAACAGCCAACAGTTCTCGTCTGGTGACACAGTAGTTACGCTCCGGTTTACTGAGAGTTTTACTGAAGTATCCGATGACCTTCTCTTGCCCATCCTGGATCTGGGACAAGACAGCTCCAAGTTCCACGTTGCTGGCATCCGTGTCCAAAATGAATTTTCCACTCGGAAGGGGATAACTTAGAATCGGTGCATTGATCAATGCCCTCTTCAGCGTCTTGAACGAGTCTTGGCATTCTTCGGACCATTGGAATTTTGTTTGACCTTCCGTGAGCCTGGTCAGTGGTTTAGCGATGTTGGCAAACCCCAGCACAAATCGGCGATAGTATGTGCACAAACCAAGGAAACTACGTAGTTGGTGTATGTCTTTCGGGATAGGCCACTCCTTCACTGCTTTAATCTTCTCGTCATCCACTGCTACTCCGCGCCCAGAGACAACATGGCCAAGGTAACTTCTTTTTGGAACAGGTGGCATTTCTTGGGGCTCAGCTTCAATCCAGAGTTTCTCAGTCGCATGAATACCTCCTCCAGGTTTTTAACGTGGTCTTCGAACGATTTGCCAACTACAATAATGTCATCGAGATATACCAGACACGTCCTCCATGAGAGTCCTTTCAGAACCGTCTCCATCAATCTCTCGAATGTTGCTGGAGCATTACAAAGTCCGAATGGCATAACGGTGAAATGCCACAGTCCCGAGCCGATGGTGAAGGCTGTCTTTTCTCTATCTTCTCGAGCCAGTTCTACCTGCCAGTATCCACTCTTCAGATCAAGGGTCGAGAAAATCGTGGAGCCGGCCAACGTGTCTAGGGTGTCGTCTATTTTCGGAAGAGGGTAACTGTCTTTCTTCGTCACGTTGTTCAGTTGACGATAATCTACGCAAAAGCGTGTTGATCCGTCTTTCTTCTTCACCAGCACGACTGGAGAGGACCATGGACTGTCGGATGGTTCAATAACTCCATCTTTCCCCATATCACTGACTATTTTGTCAGCCTCTTCTTTCTTGGCAAGAGGAAGTCTTCTAGCTGATTGTCGGATTGGTCGGGCATCCCCAGTATCAATTTTATGTTGGACTACATTCGTTCGACCCCCTTTTCCTTGTACGGTATCGAAGATGTCTTGGTACTTCTTGACTAATTCTCTCAATCTGGGCTGTTGGGCTGGTTTAATGCCCTTGGAAGAGATGGTAACCAATTTTTCCAGTTCCGCTGTCAGGTTGTTGTCTTGACTAACAGTACCGTGTACACTCCTGATCACAGAGGAAATTGACGAACAGTGCCCCAAAACAGTTCCTTTCTTCGAGGTCACTGGGTAATAATTGACATTCATTACCCTTACTGGCACAAATTTATCAGCACGCAACAAAGTCTTGCCTAGTGCAATACCTCGTCCAATTTTCTCATCATGAAGCTTGGGCTCGAACATCACCACGCTTCCATTGCTCGCACCTCCGTCCAAGCGAGCCTCCAGTATGGTCTCAGCCCTCTCGGGTACACTTACATCTTCAACCAGCAGAACACGAATCATCTCTTCACTTCTTCCATGTAGCACCAGCTCTTCTCCGTTCACACGTAGGACGCCATCTTTGAAGTTCAATTCAAACCCTCTGGAATTCATGATGTCCATTCCAATAATTGCGTCGTCCTCAATGTCCGCTACTAATGCCCGATGTTTCACTTTTGTGCTGCCTAGAATCAGTTCAATCGGTAGCTCACCATGTACAGTGGCCGGCTCTCCTGTTGCTGTGCGTAGCTTCCAGGATGTTGGTTCCATTCTCTCTGGTGTTTTAATAAAAGCAGGTCCAAGGATTGTCCTAGTCGCACCAGTATCCAGCAGCATTGCGCAAGGCTTGTTGTTGATGAACCCGTCTACGAAGGCTCCTTTGTTCTGTCGTTGGAGGACAGCGACATATGCGTTGTTCACCGGGGCTTTCTGAGTATAGTCCGACGATTGCCCCTTCGCAACAACCTTCGTTGGTCTCGACCTCTTGAGGGTTGGACATTGACTACGCACGTGTCCAAGTTTCCTACAGTTCCGGCATCTCACTAGTCTTCTCTCAGGCAACATTTCCTTCACGATCTTTCTTATGGCAGCTTCCAGGTTAGCAGGCTCCTGTGGGTCTTCTTCAATAACTCGGACTTTACTTTGGCTTCTGCAGGATTGCTTCACCGCCTCAAATTCCAAAGCGCGTGCCAGTGCATCCACGAGATGTGTTGGACGAGCTAGTGTTAATGCTTGTCTCGTTTTCTGGTCATGAAGTCCATCTAAGAATGCCTGAACTGCTAGTCGTTCCATTACCTTTTCTGGAGTAGCTGGGTGTGCAAGGCGAACCAAGCGTGCAATGTCGGCTTCAAATTCCTGTAGGGATTCGCTTGACTTCTGGCAGCGGTTTTTGAGCTGTGAGTGGTATACATGTTCTAGATGAGTCTGTCCATACCGTAATTCTAGATGTTTGATCAGCTGCTCGTAGTCCTCTTGTTCTTGAGCCGTTTGGGTTTGTAAGATATTCGTTGCTTCTCCACGCAACGCCAGTGTTAGTGCCACAGCTCTATCTCCTGCATTCCATCCATTTGCCTTTGCTGCAGCTTCAAATTGTCGGCGGTAGTTTGCCCATGGTGTTTTTCCATCAAACTGAGGTGGTTTCATAGAGAGTTTTCCTGTTTCTGGACTGATTTTTACATCTTTCAAACCCCTTTGAACATCATCTAAGTTCAAACTCAGTTCCAGCATTGAATTTTCATTGACAGATTCTGTGGTGTAGGTAGTGTCATTCTGGTTTTCCAACTGATTTTCTCCTTTATTTTGATGATTTCCGCCTCGAGTCCGCCTTTGATTTCGTCACTAATGGTTTCCTTCAATTTTCCCATCTCTTCCTCAATTTCATCTTTGATGCCGCCTCTGATTTCATCACTGATGGTTTCCTTCAATTTCCCCATCTCTTGCTCAATTCCATCTTTGATTTTCTCCATCTCTGTCTCAACAGTCCCCATTCTTTCTTCTAATCGATTCGCCACGCCACAAAGTTCTTCTTTCATGTTCTTCGAGTTTTCTAGAAGCTCTTCCCTTAAACCCTTCGAATTTTCTAGAATCTCTTCTCTCAAATTCCTCGAACTATCTTGAAATTCTTCTTTCAGACTATTCGAATTTTCCAGAAGTCTTTCTTGAAGATTTTCTTCCAATTTTCTCGAACTCTCTTGAAGTTTTTCTTGAAGTTTTTCTTCCAGATTATTCGAATTTTCTAGCAGCTTTTCTTCCAGATTTTTCAAACTTTCTTGAAGTTTTTCTTCCAGGTTTCTTGAATTTTGTTGCAGTTCTTCTTTCATTGATTTGGAATTTTCATCGAGTTTATTCATTATGGAACCCAAATCAATTCCAGAAACTTCGAATAAAAATGTTTCTGGGTCCTCGCCCTCCTGAACTAATCCCTCGGCAAGTCTTGTTTGAAGCACGGCCTTTTTACCACTTGTGTCAAGTTCCCTCTCCTCCAGTTCTTGCTTCAATTCCGCAACCTTCAATTCAACCAGGCGAACTTTCCTCGAACACATTTTGTCTTAGTCTATGTCTCACAGTCTATTTCACGGGTCACCAGTCTATTATTATTATTATTGTCTATCTCACACAGTCTATTTCCCGGATACTAGCCTATTACTACTATTATTGTCTATTTCACACAGTCTATTCCACGGCCACCAGTCTATTATTATTATTATTGTCTATTTCACACGCGAAAATAATTGTCCGAAATACACAAGCTGTCTACTTACACGAACACTTTGTATTTTATCTCTAACAATCGCACTTCTGATCACCACTGTTGTAGATTTATACTCTAATTAACTGACTAAAATAATTTATTTAACGAAATACAATGATTCACAGTACTCTAATTTACATAACAATCACTCTAGTATTTATATTCGACTTTCACTTCACTGACTGTCCGTCCGTCTGCTGCGTAGTTCTTTTTATATCGAACGCCCACTTCTCCGAAAGCTTATGAAATTTCTCGTGAAGCCTCGAATCTTCCAGATTCTTCTCGGTGCATAGCGCAACAACAGTTAGCCGCGGCCGAGTGCCGGCTACGTAAGAGTTCGGGTCCGGCATCGCCCGCAGCTTCGCCACAATATTCATGCTTACTAATTAAAGTTATGACTTCGCATTTATCAATGTTGAGAGTCATTTTACTTTGATCACACCGCCTAGAAATTGAATAGGTATCTTTCTGCAGAAGAAGGCAGTTCATTGATGTAGTAATTGGCCTAAAGATATTGAAATCATCCGCAAACAAGAGACTTGAGTACATTTGCGCAATCATTTATAAAGAAGGTAAAAAGTAATGGTCCCAAATTGCTGCCTTGTGGCACACCTGAGCTTGCTAGGAAAGGTTCAGAAAAACACTGTAAAATTTTTACTTGTTGAGATTGGGAAATTAAATAAGATTTTATAAACATCAACGCTTTTTCTGAGAAATTTGTTTCACCTAGCTTATACTGTGGTCAACTTTATCAAAAGCCTTCGCGCAGTCTGTTATAATTACATCTTATTGGGTTTTGGCATTCACTGCCTCCGCTGAAGATTTGTTACCGAGGACCTATCGGCCATGAAACCATGCTGTTGACTGACAAAGACATTTTTGAAATTATTTAATATGTCATCATTTAAAATAGATTCAAAAAGTTTGGCTAATTAATTTAAAATACTAATCGGTCTGTGGTTTTCTATCTCCTTTTTATTTTTACTTTTGAATACTGGTGTGATAACATATACATTATACATATATAAAGACAGTATTCAATAGAGTTAAAATAAACATGAATGCATTTATCTAATGAATATATACAGGGTGTCCGGTAAACCGTGTACAATATTGAAACTGGTGATGGACCAGGTCATGACTGTTCAGAATATCGGAATTTCACATCAGTAAAACTCTCACAGTTTTCGAGATAATGAGCATTTTTAAAATTTATGGATAATCACTACCTCATCTTGGATTTTTGAGTGCCATGCCTACAAATTGGGACCAATTCAAATCTCTTTGCCGCTGAAGATTACTGATGAGTGATGCTTTCAGACGTACAAAACAGTTTTTCAGAAAACGATACAATTTTTCAAGAAATGAGGGTAAAATGCCAGATTTGAGTTTCACCAATTTTTTTAAGAACAGTTTGACATTATTGTTTAAAATAAACATAACCAAGTGGAAGTGGATATTCATTACAAAAGAGAGCCCATCTTGACCAGACTCTAGAATGGTATAAAACATAAGATAATTATTTTTGGAAGGAGTAGAATTTCGAATATATTAGAGTGTGATGTTATTCTGAGCTAAAATCAACTCCATTAGACTTTGTCAGTAATGTCTTTTATTTTTATTCTATCGAGATGAAATGATTAAATAATTATGAGTAAGAACGAATCAACTGCTTGGTAGCATTAAATGAGATGTAAAGAAGTAAATACTAATTCAACGTTTTTTTGAGTCAAATATACACTATAAACCACAATAACGATTATTCAACATCGCACTGAATAATATTACAAAAATGTTATTTTCCATCCACTCGTACGCAGAGACGACATCTTTTCAAGAAGAACCTTTTCAAATGTGTTATAGGTTATAGCCCCCAAATCAGCGATTCTCTGAGCGGCATTGTGCAATCGGATATCGTTCTGCATAAAGCGCTGCTGCAGCAGCAGCACTACTTCCACATTCATCATAAATGTAGTGCATATGCGCATATTCTCAGGGAGTATAACGTGTGCACTGCATGATGAAGAAACAAATACCACTGAATGAAACAAGCGGAATAATTTAAAAAAACTACGACAGAAATCACAAGTTGTTCAAACAAAATGTGACAGCCACCTACTAGATTTTTTCAATACTATTTACAGAAATCCGTTCATTCACAATGCTGTATTTTATTTTTTCATTAGGAAACTATTGCTTCTACGGACACAACACAGGAGTTAGAAAAGTTCTTAATTTTCGACAAGGATTCACCTCCTAAAAAATGTTGCACTCATTTGGTTACACCCTGTATATTTGTCGGTCTCTGAAACTCCGTTAGAAATCTGGATTTTAGACAATCGCGACATTTATCACAAAAATTTGTATCAATCGGTGCCATGTCGGATAATCGACATTTCATTCCGATAATTTTATTAGGCTTAATTACAAGAAAAGTTAATTTTAGTGACATACTATATAATGCTACCAAGCAGTCTATTCTTCATTACTATAATAATCATTTTCACATTTTAACTTGATAAAATCGAAATAAAATAATTTTTGGGCGTAAGTATAACAGTTGATGGAAGCCTAGAATAAAACCACGCCTAATTCAATGGAAATCACTTCCTCCAAAGATAATTATAGTTTGGTTTATACCATGGTAGAGTCTGGACAAAATGAGCATTCTTTCGAAATGAACGTCCACTTTCAATTGGTTAAGTTTCTTTCAGACAATAATGTCATACTTTAAAAAAAAAATTGATGAAACTCAAATCTGTCATTTTACCCTCATTTCTTTAAAATTTTTTTCACTTTCTGAAAAACCGTTCTGTACATCTAAACGCATCACTTATCAGTAATCTTCAGCAGCAATAATATTTGAATTCATCTCAATTTGTATACAGGGCACTCAAAAATCCAAGGCTAGGTAGCGATTTTCCAGAAATTCTTTAAATGCCCATTATCTCGTATCCGGTGAAATTTTCACTGAGGTGAAATTCCGATATTCTGAACAGTCATGACCTGGTCTATCACCAGTTTCAATATTGTACAAGGTTTACCGGACACCCTGTATATGAAGCAAGAAAGGAGCATCCTAAGCTGGAGCTTGTGTTGTAGATTTCATTCTTTAATTGGAAATATTGTCGCCCGATTTCACCAACCTGATTTTAGGAACTTCCTACCTAAGTAATTCCTAGGCAAGGAAATACCTAAATTCGATACTGATTCCTAAAGTTAGGAAATACCTGAATCGGATTTAGGAATACCCAAGTGAAATTTGCGTTTCACCACACGTTAAGGAACGTTTAAGAGTGATAGGAAATAACTACGTTAGGTATTTCCTATCACTTAATCATAACTTTACGATTGGTGAAATGCAAATTGCACTTCGGCATTCCTAAATTCGATTTAGGTATTTCCTAACTTTAGGAATAAGTTGGTCAAATCTGCCATGACCTAAATTGAATTCCACCAACCTAATGGCCGATTTCACCAACTGATTCCTAAAGTTAAGAAATACTTAAATCGGATTTAGAAATACCCAAGTGCGATTTGCGTTTCACCACACGTTAAGTAATGCTTAAGAGTGATAGGAAATACCTACGTTAGGTATTTCCTATCATTTTCAAGCATTACTTAACGCTTTGTAAAACGCAATTTGCGCTAGGGCATTCTTAAATTTAATTTAGTTATTTCCTAACTTTAGGAATTAGTTGGTGAAATCGGCCATAAGAAATCCTTAGTCAAGAAATACCTCGATAAAAATTTGATTTGGAAAGTTACCTACTATAATTGGTACCAATTTTTAATATTAATCAGTAAACCGACTCTGATGAACTATCGAACCTTTCGAGACATTCTACAAAACGTACATATCGCATATTCTTAAAATAATAACTAATAACAAAAATTCTGCAAACCTGACACGCTATCAATTAAGATGACAACCAAACAATATGTAGTTAAGTATTTCCTAAATACTCTAGGCAGACCCAGCTAGGTATTTTTTCCTAATACCCAAGCATTACTTAACGCGTTGTGAAACTCAAATTGCACTTAGACATTCCTAAATCCGATTTTAGTATTTCCTAACTTTAGAAAACAGTTGGTGAAATCGGCCATGAATGAAATATTGTATGTTATTACAAAGAGGAACTTCAGAAATTCGTAAAATAATAGTTGATGCGATAATGCGGTAGTGCTTTTTGAATTTTTAATTGAATTTGGTCCGATCTCAGCAATCGGTACTTTTTTTTCTCAAGCAAGTTATTTTCCACACTACAAAGATTACGATCCGCTTAGCGTCGCGCGTTTACTTTCTTTGTCAAGTAACAGTCAATCACTTTGCGCTCTAAATACACAAATAGCTATTACATTTTTTCGCAAAAATTAATAGTGATACGACAAAATATGTGAGATTTCTTAATAAAAAAATAAACATGCAAATAAAACAGCGGCGTACAATGATTTGTCCTGATATTAGATAGATTACCCTCTGGGACGCTACTGAAAATAATAAATTGATTTTACACCAATGCCAAGTTTTATCAAAATCAGCCCAAAGATTTTTGAGTTATTAATCAAAAACTGATTTTTTCTAAATCTATGGTACCCTATATCTCGGAAACAAGTTAGGCCACATGCTTGTGGGTACAAAAACTTTGCCTCACTGTACTGTTTCTTTTTGCATAACCATGGCACATGAATGAATTTCAATTCAAATAAAAAAGACAAAAACTTTTATTATACCTAAAAAGACAGATATTACGTTCATATTGGTTTGTCCTCATCTGACGAATTATCAAAATTGCTCTTCAACAAAGAAACAAGGTGTCCTGCCATACCAAGACGGTGCTCATTGTCATAATCCTATATAATAGGAATAATTGGGTCGAAAATCCATCAGAAAACAACTACTTTCCTGGCTAATACCACGATGAACGTTGAATTACATCCAATGAATTTCCGTGCAGAGTTCCTACAAGGCTTTCTCTACAATTGCTACACAATTGCTAGTCTGCCCCTCAACCAAAGCAATACCCAAAGGTACGTGATTACTATAACCACCAATACAAATAAAGAAATCTGCATTGTTCACAATGAGCGCTTGTCAACAAAGAAACTATGTGTCCTGTCATACCAGGACGGTGCTCATTGCCATTGCCATTGCTCATTGCCATTGCTCATTGCCATTGCTCATTGCCATTGCTCATTGCCATTGCTCATTGCCATTGCTCATTGCCATTGCTCATTGCCATTGCTCATTGCCATTGCTCATTGCCATAAGAAGTTGAGAAGGCGCTTGTGGTTTAGTGAAAGCTACACTACCAGCTCGGTCTTAGCTTTTGTCTGGACATGAATTGTTAATTAAACCATTTGTTGCAGACATTAGTTATTGTCTGCAGAGACCTACCATATACTGATGAGGGGCAACACCCCGAAATCGATCTATAGGTGGTCCAAATGCTTCAATTAACATTTCCATGCAACTAGCAATTGCAGAGAAAGCCTCTGCACGGAAATTCATTGGATGTAATTCAACGTTCGTCTTAAAAGCCCTTTCCTGGCGCAGATGTGTAACTGATCACTTAATACTATAAATGTATGTTTCTAAGACACTGCCTTAACTGAGGTTTTCGCACTGTTCACAGTGCATAAAGTGATACTTTTTGGCACAAGTGCGTAAAAACATCAACTGTGTGTAAAATCATCAACTGTGTGCAAGGTAATATTCATACATTTTTAAAAAGGCAGTATTTTTTGTCAGACTGTACTCGGAAGTCATCATTTGATAATACGTCAAAAATTGAAAATTTCATAAGAATAACATTCAACAATTAGACTGGTGCTTATAATTTTTGGGAAAAAAAGTAACAGGCAAGGAAGCCACAATAGGCCATTGACCGCAGTGGAGGGCCTGATATGGGCCCACTCACGTTCAAACCTAACAGGCAAGGACCAGGTGAGAAATGTTGATGAGATTCCAACTTTAATGAAAACAATTAATTGAACACGAAACCACACAAAATGGTGAAATGGGGATGCAGTTTAGGGGTTGAAAACGGTTTTTGCGATTTACAGCGAAACGTGGCCTCGTAGCGGAAAATGTTCGATGGCAAAGTTGTAAATAATAAAAAAAATCAAAAACTTTTGCATTGAACACTTTTCGACATAACCTCAAATTAACCGTCAAAATGGCGAAAATCCGATTTTTCAGTATTTAAGTTTTTTCTCGAGCATAAATGATTTAATTCACATAAAAATTTGCAAGTCTATATTTTTTTTTTGGAGTCGAATAAGCACGATTATTTCGTAATTCAGAAGACGACTAGTTTTCGAGTTATGTACATTTTTAGAAAAAAATACCCATTTTCCACAAACAAATATTCTGGTGTTTTTTTGTATTTCGAAGGTCTGTAAGTGATCATTTCAATTGTTGACATGTCTACTTCTAAATGGTCTATGTGACTTGGGGGTTTAATGATCGTTAAACTGCTTAAAATAGAGAAAAACCGACAACAAGTGTCTCTGAATCATGATTTTCTCAATATTTTCAATGATTTTCCATGGCTAACTGTGATCAACTGAAAATTGAAAAATTGGGTAAAATAAATTACTGAACCAATATCAGAAATGGGCTCAGAAAACTCTAAAACTCTCAGATCTTAATCCCCGAGTCATCTGCAAATACTAATATTATAAATCGGTGTGAATTTGCAGCTGCAAAAGAGGAATAAATTGATAAGTGCAATAATTTTCAAAATGAGTCAATTTAGGAGTTGAACTTTTGCCACAAACAGAAGACATATATTTCTCAGGAATTGAGATCAGGGGGTTTCAAAGTGTTCTGATACAGAATCTGATATAAATTCAGTGATAAAAGAATTCCTAATTTGTTTTCCCAATGTTTCACTTTTCAGTAGGTCATAGTTATAGCCATGAAAAGTGATTCCTAGTTACTTTCTACAGTAAAGATGGAACATTTTTTGGGACTTTGTGACAAAAAAAGACATTTTAAAATGAACCGAGCATTATGGATGAATAAGAGTTGGTGATATTTCCAGGTACATATGACACACTGTATGTTTCAATGATTCAGAGTTGAATTTTGGGGTCTGGGACATTCCAAAACCAGGAGTTAGTGGTCCTTAATATCTTTTTCCCAATTTTTCACTATTCAAGTGGTCACAGTTTGCCATGGAAAAGTTATATTTGGTTATTTTTTGCAGTATTAATTAAACATTTATGTGAGTTTTGTAAAAAGTGAAAATATTTTGAAAATTAAGCAAATATTATGTGTGAAAAAGAGTTATTCATATTGCCAGCTACTAATGACACCCTGTATAATCAATTGATTCAAGCATTGAGATCTGGGTGTTTTGGGTATTCTGAAACAGAATTTGATGTTAATTTTGTGATGAAAAAATGCCTCATATGTTTCCCCACATTTCCACTTTTCATTTGGTCATAGTTAGCAGCGGAAAATGGATATACGAATGTTTCATCAACATAAAGGTGGGTATTCCTAAGTGCTATATGAAATGAAAAAAAAAACAAAATTTCAAATTATTTTATTCTCAATGAAATATTAGGGTGTGGCTGCTCAAAGTGGGACACACTGTATATATCGTAATATTATGTCATGATATATAACACTGGTGAGAGGACATACACAATTTGAAAATGAAATAGCGATTTTGACCTCAATATGAGAAATAACCGTAGACACGACACGTGTTTCTGTCTTTTTGGCCTTCGTAACCCAGATAACACAGGAAATCCTATGGATATCCATTTTATGTCCAATTCTGGTCGGGATATCCTTGGATCTGAAATGGAAATTCATGGGATATCCATCGAAGGATTTGAAATGGATATTCTTCAGCAAATATCCTATGGGCATCCATAAAATATCCACAGTTATTATGGATGTGATTGAATTGCAAGACTGATTTTGATATTATCAATTTCTGAGTTTCTTCCATGCTCGTGCACGAAAAGAAACATTTCAAGAATACCCTTATCTTTCGTTTTCCGACTGGATTTGAAATATCCGTAGAGATTATCCATAAGATATATGGATATCCTATGGATATAGTTCAGGAATATCTTATGGATATCCTTGAAGGATATCTTATGGATGTACAGGTTAGTACCCCCCCGAACATCCATTGGACGTCCATAATATATCCTTTGGATATTTGCTGACGTCCATAGTACGTCCAGCATATCCATAACAGATGTCCAGTGGATATCCATTGGATGCCCATGTGTTATCTGGGAAATGTCGAGCTGAATTTTGGATATTGATGTTTTTTTCTCTCTTCAACGTACACAAATTGTATCTATATGAAAATAATCTTTTTCCTGGACCTTTGGGAGATATTCTACAGACAGCCATAAAATCCGAAGCAAATATAAAATAATGAATATTTTGCATTCCTAAGTTCTTTACTAAAATGAGAGCTCCGACCAACGCTGCTTTTATTAACAATTTTGGAAGAATATTCGATAAATCGCATTATTTCTACGTAAGATTAGTCAGGTTAGGTTAGGTTGACTGGTGATTAACTAATTTTTAACTCAGTTTGCCTTCTTCTTGTCTTGTCATTTAAACTTACCGCCATGACAGTAACCAATCACAGAGCGCGGATACCGTGCAGTTTATTTGTCGTCAATTCTGTGATTGCTGGCTGTGCGATTTGTGTGAAAGAGAAACTTAAACCTTACTTGCTTACTTTTGTGGTTTTACTGGTTTTCCATTACATATGTCTGATAGTCTGATTCCCGGTTTAATTCACGTGGATTTTGAGGATTTTGGTTTTGGGCAATTGTTTTTACATTCCTTCAAATACATTTTGATGGTAAGTGGTAGTGGTAAGTGGTAGAAATATTATATTTAAACTATTTTCAATCAATGCATTTGTGCCAATTAGGTGAGAGAAAATGGATAACATCAAGAAATATCAAACAAAAAGGCTGATGTACTTATAAAAAATAAAAATTGAAATACGAACGTGTATTAGCTAAAGAGTCTACAAACTTCACTAATGACGTCTGTTCCATCTGGTCAATGGTCGACTTCAACATCAAACATTCCTGATAATGAAATAATGTCTATTGAAAATAATAATTCTGATTATTCATCAACTCTTGTTACAGAATTCGATAGTTCTGCAGACGCGGTTGCCTCTTTGGATAATGGATTCGTATTCAATTCAGTTACAGAAAATACTTTTCATGAAACTAATAGACTCGCTAACAGATATGAAACATGCGAACAGATAAGATGAATAATATAACTGCACCATGTAGGGATGTTTTATCGATATTTGTAGAATTTGATCATTTCCATATTGATTCCTTGAGAAAATCAAACAATTGGTGGAGTATTTGGACAATAGGGAGAAATTCAGAGCTGTTGTGAGTGAATAATGTTTTCCCTATCTTTTTATCAAAAATACCTTTTTTAGGTCGATGAAGTTTCAAAAATTGGGGATTCATCATTTTATGATTTTATAAAACGTTGTCTTTCATCCAATTTAACAAATGATTTTGCATCGGAATATAGCTGATATGGAGCAAAAAAAAGAGTTTTTGTTGAACTCAAATTAGCTGAACTTTTACTAGGTAATGAGAATATATTTCATATAAAGTTCTGCCTATAATTAAGAATACACACAGTAATTTCTTCAGTAGAATTTGATTTTATTCCCAATCTTTAGAAAATTAATTCCTTATTCCGGCTTGAATTTTCTTCACTTATGTGGTATAGGATTAGTGTTCACTCAATTAATTTCAGACGCAGCTAATTGCAATGGTCTGGCAGCAAATATAGGAAAATGTCAGAAGAGGCAATAAAAAGTTGGCTACGAATGGTCAAAGAAAGACATCTGCTAGCTTCGAAAAAACAGGAAAAATCTCAAGAAAAAACCGAGATTGTCATTCTCTGAGTGGCCTGTTTTTAATTTATCTTTGGTTTCAAAAAGAATATTTTATTATTACAATATAATATATTCACATTTTTCATTCTTTCAATATCATAATTTGTTATTTCATCAATAAGAGTATAAACACATTTTTTTATCCTCTCGTTTTTATTTAATTGAAATTATTATTGTTTTGTCATCCCAAAGTAATTTTTATTTATTTAAAAAAATCCCTAAAAGATATCTTTTGGATATCTGTGAACAATATCTTATGGATATCCTTGTGGATATCTTGTAGATGTACCTGAACAACATATTAAGAATATCCGTGAAAAATATTTCATGGATATTCCTGAACGATATCTTATGGATATCCCAGAAGGATATCTCATGGATATCCACTCGGAACATCCACCGGACGTCCATAAAATATCCACTATACATCAACTGGATGTCCTCTGGATATCCCCAATGTCCAAAATGAATGTCCAGTGGATATCCATCGAATGTCCGTGTGTTGACTGGGAAGTACCGTGTAGTCAAGTGAAAGGGTGACCAACACTTGATTGTAAGTGGAAAAAACTAGTGAAAACAGCAAACAAACCGAGTCAACTACATGAGCCAACTACCATAACCAAAAAGTCAGAAACACGTGTCTACAGTTGTTTTTCCAGTTGACGTGACAGCCGCTATTTAATTTTCATTTTTATATGTTCTCTCACTAGTTCTCTCACTAGCACACTTTTACGTATACTTTTCCTGGGATTACGCAGATTACTATGGCTGCCTCTGTGGCGATGTTGGATGTTGAGCCAATAATGTGTAGTTGGCTTCCTGGAGATGACACCGTTTGTTTGCTGTTTTCACCTCCAACCAAGTGTTGATTACCCTTTCACTTGAATATACCGTACTGATGAAGGTCAAAGAGTCAGAAATACGTACCTACTGTTATTTTTGAGAATTGAGAAGGAGAAGGACCCCTCAACCCCCTTGGAGGTATCGGAGCCGGAATATACAGGGTGAACCCAGCTCGACGGGCTCATTTAGCATGGGCAACCTAACCAAGATGTTCCAGGCAGAGGATTAATCCATTGAAATGTGTTCAAGTGAGCTCGAAAATCGGCACCACAACACGGAAAACAACAAAAATATTTTCAGATTGTCAGGAAGCCCTGAAAGCGCTTGAAGCCAACTGCAGTACAGCTTGGCAAATCTAGCTCTGGATGTGAAATCGCCACGCCTATCGATGCGTGGTAGCAGAAGAGCTCAGTACAGTCCGAAACAAGTATGAGGTACTGTACTGGTCAGTTTTACTGTATCTGTCTCATCGCGAAGTGCACTGTGAAGTTTTATTACTGAATGTACAATTATACCACCGTTTCTCGACATTCATAGCTAGATTTGTCAAGCTGTAAATCTAATTTTTGTGAAAAATTGTGAAATAAATAAATCGGTGATTGAAATAAACTTATCCTATAAATTTATCTTATGCCATCATGACAGTTTCAATTGATAGACCTAGTCTGTCAGGTGGTTTTTAAACCAAGGAAATCAAACATTGACCATAGTTGATGTATTCAAAGAACGAAGTTGCCATGGTAATGTTTGTGAATCCGTGATTGATCGATCATTTAGTGCGGTACATATCCACAAGCTAAGTGCAATTTTAGTAGACATATTACAGGTATTTTACCTTTCCGATCGTATTCGACCTTGTTTTAAGGGTGTGGGTATTTAAGAAAATATATATCAAGAGGTTGGAAAAAGAGTTATATTTTAAAGTGAACTCTAGAAGCTGAGAAGCGATCCTTCACCAAACGTGACAAGCTACGCAGTTTACAAAGCAAATAATACCAGCAACAAGCCTTCTACCTACGCGTAATTGTGCTACACAAAACCAGTTGACACCTTTGGTATCGATACTAAAAGCTCACTTGCATTATATGTTAGTAGGCAAAGCGTTTAATATTCGCAACTCGTTAACTATATATCTCGTGCTTTTAGATGTTAGGTGTTATGGGTTGGGTTTGTTACCCAGTAAGGTAAGATACAGCTCACTTGGAATATAGTACGTGCAGGCCAGTAGTTATCTATCCAAATCCCTAGTGATATTTCTTCGACAACAGGTACTCCACCTTTGGAGATGGGAGTAGTTCCACAGATGGTGCTAGCGTGTATCGGAGGAATGCGCTTCTTATTCAATATCCTTCCAGTGACGTACCGGTAGATGACTAACTAAATAAAGGCCCTAAAATGAAGAACATTCTTAATATTTCCTACCATCGTCAATCGAAGAGTCGACTGAACGTTAGCCGGAGTCACCTACCTCGTTGATAAGTAGCCTCAAGTGTTATCTCGGCTGAGTAAAATCAAATAACTGAATCCCTTTTTAATTTGAAAATTGATCCTCTGTAATAGCGACCTATAGTCTTAAACTCATTAAATCGTTCCAAATTATCGGGAATTCAATACGAAAAATCAACTAACAGAGCGAACATGTTTTCTTTCCTAACCTTCTTAGGGCAAAATCCAAAAGAAAACTCCTCTTTCTCTAACATGAATTTACCTTTTGGCGGTAATATTTCCCTCCACCTTTTCAGGGTAGAATCATTTGAACTGTAATTGCTCATGTAGAAGAAGAACCACACAGAGGGTAAAAGTCACTATTAAAAGGTTATCTTTATTGTGTTATTGTTTATTATTAGTGTAGAACGTCCAAACCGTAACAGACACTTTTGGGAATATGAATCTCAAAGTTATTTTGTATTGTATCTGAAGCAAAAGCGAATGTGGCCCAAAAAAGAAATCTAGGATTGTTTCGGATAATATTTTATTATTTTAGCAAATAATAACATTTCCACTGATTAAAACAAATTAAGGGATGTCCAATATTGGTATCAAACTTTTTCGTCCCAATATTCACTTATTTGTAACAATTCTCTTCAACTCTACAGATAACCGGCAAAGTGGTAGTCCAATGACATTGTTGACGTCGCCTTCTATTCTCTTGACAAAGGTACTCGCGATTCCTTGAATTCCGTATCCTCCAGCCTTGCCCCTAAAATTAAATTGTGTTGTTTGACTACTTAATTATAAGTTGTATGTTATTCAAGTGCGACACAGAGTCGTGGTAGCCCACTGACCAATAAGAAACTGGACTAGAAAATTATTATTTATTTTGTGTGTAAAATATATGTTTCATTATTGATAAGTATTTGAAATTTCTGATTATGACGAAAATGTCTTCAGTGCAAATCAAATTATTGTCGTGCTCTAAGGTGCCAACGTTATCTGGTAACTATAATTCATTATAGACCGTCAAATAGTGTCAAAAAGTACATCGATGTTGAGTAAAATTAAGGGAAATTTACGACTGGCTCCTGTAGAAGCCACATGGGTATGTTGCCCATATTTTCAGGCGAGCCGCGACTTAATTATTAATTAATAGAACCTGTCTTCGGAATACCACAGGAAAATTCGAGATTTTGACAGATTTTCCCACACAAGCCCATCGAAACTATGAAAACTTACATCGTCACTATACCGAAAAACAACGGCTCGCGTGAAAATATGAACAACATACCCCTTTTATTTCTGTTCTGGGAAATCGAATTTTCCGTATAAAGACTCCAGGGAAAGTACGTGCTGAGTCACTTTGGCAATAATTTATAGGAGAGCATTCTTTAGGTTCGGGCTACTCACGTTTCTTGCCTGTATACGGTTTACAAACATATTAATATCTACTGACCAGACACGTTCTTCCCCAGTACAAATATGCCATGTGATAGAATAGTACGGCAGCCAAAAGCTGACATGGAAATCACGATTTGAGGCAAATGTGACTTAACACGTTCTTTCCCTGAGGCCTTCATATGTTCTCCCCAGGAGCCACTCGTAAATTTCCCTCCATTTTACTCAACATCGATGTACTATTCAACCGTGTTCGAGGCTTGTATGCGAAAATGGGGCACCTATATCTGTCATCACTATCTGACAGTCTATTAAATCACTCTCAGCTCCTTCCACTACTTTGAGGTGAAGTTATATAAGTTATGAGGATAATTATTTTGAATTCAAATAGCTATGTATATATTATAGAATACATCAGTTATCGATTTTTTTTTATTTACTCGGGACCTGCTCATGTGTAAATAAGAAAAAAGATATATAGCTAGGGGAATTTAACAGAAAACTGGCAACATGTAGTCTACCATTCTCCGTATTTTATCGGTAGAAATTATTGAACTTACATGGGTTCCCCAGTTTCGACATAGGCCAAGATCTCCTCTTTTTCCAATTTATGCATGTAAACTGTTGTGACTTCTGTGAATTTGTGTATTTGATCTCTATAGCTGATAGCAACTCCTGTGTATACTGAATTTGGTAGGCCCGATTGAGTTAAACTGAAACAGAATATTCCTACAATAAATTACGTATTTTCATCAGAACTTTCGAATATTTCTTTAACTGTCATTCGCTCAAAGATATTAATTGTCCCAATCGGTTTATTCACCTAATACAGCACAACCCCCATTGCAGAAAATATTGATAAACCACCCAAAATTTCAATATTTGTCAGCAGTAAAGAACTAGAAGGAGAAAAGCCTCTTCTCGAACCTCCGCATCCACTTGGTCTAGTTGTTGTGACATCATTTGCTTCGCTAGGCACCACTGTATCCCTCAAACTTCCGATAAATAATAATAAACGTCTTTAATTTTCAAAGAAAATAGAAAGCGAAGTTCAGTTTTCGTTTAGCAGAACTTAACCATCTCTGTGAGTGAGCGAAACAGAGAAACAAGAAAAAAATTGATGCATTTGGAATAGAATTATAGTTTTTACATATGTCAAAGCTGAAGGATCTCTTGAAAAACTGAGTGTGGAATGTGGGTAGAGCCAAAACATTTTGGAATCTAATATTTATATTATGAATATCAGTACGGTATGTTATTTTTCTATGTAAGTATGATGGCATTTTACTTGTCACAATTTTATGATATAGAACATTAGCGTGTAACTTATTAATCATATTGTGCCAACCAGACCTTTTCAATGCATGTGATATTCTTTGCCTTCTTCTGATACCAAATATCAGGCGAAGACAAGAATTGTGTTCTGTCTGAATTTTACGTTTGTATATGTCGGTTAGATGTGGTCAGAATAGTTGAATTGTGATAACACTAATGCTTCACAGTTTTTTTTCAATTTTGAGGATACGCCTGTTTCCATATATCAGCTTGATAGAAGCGTAAGCAACCGCAAATTATAATCCAGAAGCACGCCTAGATTCTTTGCAATATCTACCGTATTAAGCCTAGAGCACATCACATTCATGTTGATGTGGCTGTTTACTATATTTCTAATCTGCTTAGTACCAAAGGACGATAAGACAATGATCAGTTGCAGCTTTAATAAATAAATTGAGTTCATTGTTGATTGACTGGCTAGCATTCTCATACATAAGTGAAGGGAAACTTTAATATATCTGTGTGTCGTCGGCATACAGGTGTACACTACATTACTGAACACTGTTTTATCAAATTAAATGTGTGAAAACTGAATAGTAAAGGACTCAAAATAGAGCCCTAAGACACCATCATATACAGGGTGACCGGTAAACCTTGTACAATATTGAAACTGGAGATAGACCAGGACATGACTGTTCAGAATATCGGAATTTCACCTCAGTAAAAATATCACCGTTTTCGAGATAATGGGCATTTTAAGAATTTCTGGAAAATCGCTACCTAACCTTGGATTTTTGAGTGCCATGTATACGAATTGGCACGAATCCAAATATCTTTGCTGCTGAAGATTACTGATGAGTGATGCTTCTAGACGTACAGAACAGTTTTTTAGAAAGTGAAATTTTTTTTCAAGAAATGAGGGTAAAATGACAGATTCAAGTTTCATCATTTTTTTTAAAAGTTTGACATTATTATCTGAAAGAAACATAACCAATTGGAAGTGGACATTTATTTCAAAAGAATGCTCAATTTGTCCAGACTCTACCATGGTATAAAACAAACTATAATTATTTTTGGAAGAAGTGGTTTCCATTGAATTAGGCGTGGTTTTAATCTAGGCTTCTATCAACTTTTATTCAAGAAAAAAAGGAAACTACCCAACACCAAACCTACGGCACAATCACACTCGACGCGCATTTCGCCAACAAAGTTAGCATCTTCAGGAGCTAAAAGTAAGCTTTTAAGATTTTAAGATTGTGACGTAGTTTTGGTGTTTGGGTATTTTATTTTTTTCTTGAATTGTATTTACACCTAAGGTTCCAAAATATTCATTTATTTGATCAACTTTTATACTCACGCCCAAAAATTATTTTATTTAGATTTTATCAAGATATAATGAGGAAATAATTATCAATAATAAAGAATAGACTGCTTGGTAGCATTAAATAGTATGTCAATAAAATTAACTTTTCATGTAATTAGGCCTAATAAAATTATCGAAATGAAATGTCGATAATCCGACATGGCACCGATTAATACGAATTCTTGTGATAAATGTCGCAATTGTCCAACATTCATATTCCAACGAAGTTTCAGAGACCGATAGATATACAGGGTGTAACCAAATAAGTGCAAACTTTTTTAAGAGATGAATCCTTGTCGAAAATTAAAAACTTTTGTTTGAACAACTTGTGACTTCTATCGTAGTTTTCTGAATTATTCCGCTTGTTTCATTCAGTGGTATTTATTTCTTTGTCATGCCGAACAAACGTTATACTCCCCGAGAATATGTGCATATGCACTACATTTATGGTGAATGTGGAGGTAGTGCTACTGCTGCAGCAGCGCTTTATGCAGAACTATATCCGATTGCACAATGCCGCTCATAGAATCGCTGATTGGGGTCTATAACCTATAACGCATTTGAAAAGGTTCTTCTTGAAAATATGTCGTCTATGCGTATGAGTGGATGGAAAATAACACTTTTGTAAGATTATTCAGTGCGATATTGAATAATCGTTATTGTGGTTTATAGTGTATGTTGATTAAAAAAAAAACGTTGAATTAGTAATTACTTCATTACATCTCATTGAATGCTTCTAAGCAGTTGATTCTTTATTACTCATAATTATTTAATCATTTCATCTTGATAGGATAAAAATAAAAGACATTACTGACAAAGTCTAATGGAGTTGATTTTAGCTCAGAATAACATAACACTCTAATATTATGGAAATTCTACTGCTTCCAAAAATAATGATCGTATGTTTTATACCATAGTAAAGCCTGGACAAAATGGACATTCTTTTGTAATGAATATCCAGTTCTACTTGGTTATGTTTTTTCAAACAATAATGTCAAACTGGTGTCAAAATTGGTGTAACTCAAATTTGTCATTTTACCCTCATTTCTTGAAAAATTATATTGTTTTCTGAAAAACTGTTTCGTACGTCTGAAAGCATCACTCATCAGTGATCTTCAGCAGCAAAGATATTTAAATTCATTCCAATTTGTATACATGGCATTAAAAAATCCGAGGTGAGGTAGTGATTTTCCAGAAATTAAAAAATTCTTATTATCTCGAAAACAGTGAGATTTTTACTACGGTAAAATTCCGATATTCTGAACAGTCATGATCTGGTCTATCACCAGTTTCAATATTGTACAAGGTTTACCGGACACCCTGTATATATAGTACCATCAATACACAATACAACTTTTTGTCGCCTGTTTCTCAAATGATTTTCCAATTGTGTAACCAAGTTTTTGGAAAATCCCATGTAGTGAAGAATAGAAAGAGTAATCCATAATTAAACGTGTCGAAAGCTCTACCTACTGAAATCTAATCATACCATAACTTTACAGTAACCTTGGTCTGTGGCTCTGATAATGTCATCTACGCAAGGCAGTTGTTCAGCTGAATCCCTTCCTAAATCCCAGACTATAATGCAGGTAACAAGTTCTGTTCGATCAGAAAGTCTGAAATATAATTTTCCACGGCCCGTTCTGCAATTTTTGAAATGGTGGTTAAAATGCTGATACCGCGAAGATCTTTATATTCTACAGGATTTGCTTTCATTGAAAGTACTCGAACAACTGCCTCTTTCCACGATGATGGAAAAACATTTTACTGTAAACAGAAATTTACAATATGCGTAATGTAGGGCACGATATGAGAACAGCATAACTTGATCAATTTTATGTTCAGCCCATCAATACTCGATGCATTAGTGTTGATTTCACAAATGCATTTATAAACAAATAAATCATTTATTTATTTAAAGATAAATTGGGACTTGAAACGGTAATTATTCTTGCAGAAGTTCAGTAGATTTTCTGGAGGAGACATTGCAGGGATCGAATTTATTAAAAAATTATTCATTTCATTAACATTTTTCAATTCTTCTGCGATACCTCTTTCTTTTTTAGGTAATAGTTTTGTGTTTTTCAAAATTTTTCATATTTCATGAGACTTCAATTCAGTTCATAATTAAAATGTGTTTTTTTCTCTGAACTTAGCTTTTGTTACATCGTTTTTCATATCTTTATAGAAGCGTAGAAGAGCCTCCCACTTCGATCTCTTATATCTTTTTAGAGCCTTATCTGTGATGGGCATCATCAGTTTGATGGGGTCCGTCAACCAAGGAGCCTTAGGCTTTGTTACCCTGGAAGTTATGAAAGGAGTATGTATGCCAAATAAATTTGTTATGCAATTAACCAACAGAGTAACTTTCACATCTACAGTTTCCTGATCATATATTCTGAAGAAAGGTGTATTAAATAGATCCACTCTGAAATTATCTTCATTGAAATATTTGAAACTGCAAAATGTGCACATTTTAGGACCTTCCACAGTTATATTCAAATTCAGTTTACATTGTATTAGATGGTGATCTGAAACATCCTGTATATCGACGACTTCACATCCCCTAATTTTTTCCTCCCCTGATATAACGAAATCTAATAAGGTTGCAGAAATATTTATTATTCTGGTTGAAATACATACTGCTTGAGATCCCCCACCCTCTTCCAACCCGATCAAAGTTGGTGCTTATAAGTAGTTTTAGTGTTTCATATTTAACAAAAATGGTACTAGCACCCGAGTCACAGAAATATTTAACATTCAGAACACCATGGGGAAGATATTCTTGCATGAGGATGCCATTTGGTTTGTGCTCAGCCCCTGAAGTCTTCCAGCAAGTTTTGTCAAATCTCATTGAAAATATAGAAAATACTGAAAAAGTTATCAAAACATTGAGTGGAGCAGGACTCAAACTCAACAGAGACAAATGTGTATTTTGCAAGCCAAGGGTTCGATTCTTAGGCCATTCTTAGGACTCTGGTTTATCTATTGATGAAGAGAAAGTTACTGCCATGAAAAATTTATAGATACCCACGAGCAGAATCCAAGTTCAGAGACTATCTTAACTATCTGAGTAAATTCATAAATAATCTTTCAGAATTAATTGCACCATCGCGGAACCTTATTAGAAAAGATATCGAATTTATATGGGATAGAGAACAAGAACGAGCTTTCTCAGAGATAAAAAAGTCCTTACAGCTCCACCTGTATTGGAATATTACGATGTGAATGCTGATGTTACAATCCAATCCGACGCTTGTAATAAGTCAGTAGGAGCAGTATTACTTCAAAATGGTAAACCTGTAGCATATTCTTCAAGGGCTTTAACGAAAACTGAAGAGAAATATCCAATAATCGAAAAAGAAGCATTAGCAATGAGAATAGCATATAAAAAATTCCATACATATATTTATGGCAAGAAATTAATTATTCAGACTGACCAGAAGCCACTAGAAGCCATGTTCAAAAAACCACTTGACTCTGCACTGCCCAGACTTCAGAGAATTATGTTGGAATTATCAAAGTACAATCCTATTGTCATGTAACAAAAAAGGATCTGAAATTCCAATTGCAAATTTACTCAGCAGAGACTGTAAAAATATGGAAATCATCGATGAAGAAGAACTAGAAGTACAAATTTTGTTCGCAGCCTCGGATACTGCGCAACAAAACATAATTGAAGAGAGGTCACGTGATCCCGAATTATCAATCCTAAAAGAAGTAATAATGAAAGGGTGGCCAAATGAGACAAGAAAACTTCAAAAAAGCCTACAACATTACTGGACATTCCGTGACCAACTTTCCCTGTTAGATGGTTTGATTTTTAATGGACACAAAGTAGTGATTCCAAAGAGTTATGTACCTAAAATCCTTAAAGATATTCATTCCAGTCACCATGGCATTGAGAAATCATTAAAAAGGGCAAGTTCTGGAGTGTTTTGGTTGGGAATGACCAAATATATCACGGAGTTCGTTAAAAAATGTGATGTTTGTCAATCAATGCAGAATTCAAATCCTAAAGAGCCACTAATATCCAAAGAAATACCACAGTTACCATGGCAGATTGTTGGTTCGGATCTGTTCAAATTGGGAAAGGATGAGTATTTGCTGATATGTGATAGTTACTCGGGATTCTACGATTTTGAAAAATTTATTGAATTGGATAGTAGTTCAAATGAAGTAATATCTCATCTAAAAAAAAATATTTTCGGTACATGGCATTCCTCAAACACTGGAAACTGATAATGGTCCTCAATATAGCTTTCGTGAATTCAAGAAGTTCGTCCAAGGCTGGAAAATTAACCAACAAACTTCACCAAGATTCCCACAGTCGAATGGTTTGTCAGAAAAATATGTATCTATTGCAAAAAATCTTATAAAAAAATGTGAAAATGAAAACTCTGATATATACCAAGCCCTTCTCAGAGGAACACTCCAAGAAATGAAAATTTAAGTTTTCCAGTACAAAGATTGTTCAGTCGCACAACTAGAACTACCATTCCAACCACGTCTAAAGCACTTCAGCCAACCCTTATAACAGGTGTTCAGGAAGAACTCTCTCGATTGAGGTAAGAACAAAAACAGTTTTTTAACCAAAATAGTAGTATTACGAGAAACTTTGATGTAGGGGACAAAATAATTGTTCAAGAAGGACCAAAAAAGTGGATAGGTGGAAAGGTCCTCGAAAAAGCAAATAGACCAAGGTCATTTCTAGTAGAGACAAATAAAGGACAAATTGTGGAAAGAAATTCGAAACATTTGAAAGCGTCTATGGCCAATGTTCAGCCAAATATAGTTGTGGTTCCAAATTATGAAAAATCGTCCACCAGAAATGACGCTCATTCACAAGGACAGACCAACAATGGTTGAGGAAAATGAGATACCTGCAGAAAGAAAAGAAGAGAAAGATATGCAAAGTAGAAATGTACAAGAAGATCGACCGAGAAGAGAAATACGTAGGCCAAGAAGATTTATTGAGGAATTCTGAAGATTATTTAATTTATTATGAACAGAAATGTTAGTTGTTCGATCTTAGTTTGTTATATGATGAAAAAGGGGGGATGTAACATAAGATGAATTACCCTATAGTCAGGACTTGATCATGATCTGACGAATGTCAATACCTGTCACACTTTTCACAAATCATTCATTAAATTATTCTGCTCGTAGTCTTTTATATTACAGAAAGTGGCACGAAGATATATGTGGTATACAACTCCCCAAACAACAGGTTCACGGCAATAGATATCGATAATCTCTGCAACACCGGGCACAAAGCTAGGGCTGTTGGCTGGGGACCTCAACGCGAAGAGAACTGAGTGGAACTGTCCAATAGGCAACCCAAATGGAAAAACACTCTGGGAGTATTCCATGAATAATAACATTGTAATTGATTTCCCGGACACTCCAACATTCTACCCATGGAACGGTAGTATCCCGAGCACTCTCGACTTGGTGGTGAATAAAAACATCACAGATATATTCGAGCTGCGAACAGGCTCTGAGTTGAATTCAGACCACGATCCTGTAGTTTTTTCAGTCAGTGGAGGACACAGGCCCAAGGGGCAAGAATCCTTTACGATTACACCACAACAAACTGGAAAGAGTACAGGAAAGTACTGACCCAAATAACAATAATCACCTCTCAGATAGAGGAAAAGAACATTGAGAAGGAGACTCAGAGGCTGATCGATAATATACAGAAAGCCAGAAATATCACCACCAAGAAGATAAAAGTTAGAGTGGACCAGGTCACATTCTGGATCTGACTAAGTTGAACAGAAATGGTACTTGTACTCACTCTGTAATGGTTTTGATGGCATCTTCTTTGGATTTAGGTTTTCCATACATTTTTCCATTGTATGCAACCATTGTGTCGACACCGATAATAATATCGGGCTTTCGGCTGTCATTTTCCAGCCGATTAAGAACTTCTTTCAGTTTACCAACGGCAGTTTCTTCCACATAATCGGAAAACGAATGTTCAGCAGGGTTAAGATTCTCTTCATAAGTTGATGGACATATCTCATATTTAAGCTTCTGTAAAATATGAAAAACTTTCAACATTAAAATTATACTTTCTATGAAATTTTTATAGTGGGCACTTGGTTATTTGATGTCGACACCAGCAGACTAAACTAATATATGTCTGTCTGTGTTTTGATCGTGAAAGTCGATCAATATACAAAAGTCAGTTATTTTTCTCGTGCACATTCAAACGAGAATCCTTGACGGTCGAAAAGAAAATTACTTATTCAAGTGATTTCATTTTCGAACGTCAGGTATTCACACTTGTCAATAAAAAACATACTTTTTCGCCGAAATTAACACTTACGAGGATGTATTGATATCTAGTAAGCCTAAACCAGTTCCCTGCATAAACAAAATATTGCGTTACCATAGCAACGAACAATAACTTATTAGAAGTGTCAGTGTAAAGTTTGACGTCAAAAAAGTAAACCAGAGTTACGCAATTAAAAGAAAAAATATGTCCACCGAAATTGTGAAAATCGAAAAATTGGAGTATCGAGCCATCATCAAGTACATGTATAAAGGGTTAAGAGGTAAGCAGATTTACGAAGATATGCTTAATACCCTTGGTGATCAATGTCCTTCGTATGCGACCGTGAAAAATTGGACTGCAAGCTTCAAAAGAGGTAAATTTTCTGTAATAAATCGCTAGTGTGGTAGGCGACAATTTCTTTGGATCGGTTCCACACTTCACCAAAGCAACCATGAACCACTCCAAAAGTCGCCCACACTAGGAAATATTTTTATAAAATGGTAGCATGCTGCCACCAGGTCCGAATTGAGTTTTGAATCCGCTAAGACCATACGGATTTTAGACAGTGGATAGCTTTTAAAAAAATGATGATTCTGCTGGATGCTGAACTTCTTCAGCGCTACTGGTTTTCGTGTTTCACCATCATCTCAAAGGACAGTTATTAATTTGCAGGTACGGCCACGGCTTCACAAATGCGTGGACTTTACATAAGGGGTTGAAGAGGTAAATAATAGTCAGCAAAGTTCCACGAACCATCTTTATTTACTGAGCACACTGGTGGGAAATAATTAAACGAAATATAACAAAGATTGTATCAAATATAGACAGACAGTGTGAAATAATTAAAACGCTTCAAATAAACCAATCCTAAAGAATAAAATGTGCATTTAGTATCGGAACAATTCATAACTCCGTTAGTAATCAAAAATAAAAAGAAAAAATAAATAAAATCGATGAATGGGATAGTCACCCTCTCATAGAAAAAAATTATATAAAAGTTTGCTCTATTGTTGAATACATATGATTCTATAAGCCAGCAAAACTCACCAGCGTAAAACTTCAGTTATTTCTGTCCACCGGGTACACAACGACACTATTTTAATTATTATTATTGAAGATTATTTCACGCCCCAAAATTAGAAAACAATTTTTTCTATTATTGTTATTATTATTAAACAAATAGAATACCCCAAATATATATTTAATTACTTATTTTTGTTGAATAATTGAACACCCACTTATCCCTAAATATTAACATCCCCATCGGCCCCTTTATCGGGGGTGGCAAAGAGCCACCCTCACCGGGCGTTCGAAATCGAACCAACTTTTGTCACTAGCACTTCAACACCGACTGTCTAGCTCCAAAAGCTCGTTCTTCCGAAAGACCGAGAGCATTCTTACCCTCTGTGCTATTTTTAGATCGTGGCTTATCTTCAGACAGAGACCCACTAGAAATTGTTTAGTCTAGCGCGCCATTTAACACCCCTTCATGAAATTTTACGATAAACTTTAACCCGGAGAAGTGATATCTTGAATAAACTCAGAAAATTAAATAAGACTATTCTAATACTAATATAGGACCATCTTATACAGGGAACAACGTTATACATAAAACAGTGCACACTGTTACATTTCCATTGCAGATGATGACCGATCGGGAAGGCCAGTTTCTGTGTCAGTCCCCGAAAATATCGATGCAGTTCATGACATGATTTTAACAGACCGTCGAATTGGGCTAAAACGGATATCTGAAGCACTGAATATTTCATACGAACGCGTTCAACATATAGTTCACGTCAATTTGGACATGAGAAAAATTGCTGCAAAATGGATCCCCAAATGTTTGAATGTTGACCAAAAGCGTGCAAGGGTAGTAGCATCGCGTTCGATCTGTGCTCGATTTGAAAACGATGTAGACTTTTTAAACCGAATTGTTACTATGGATGAGACTTGGGTACATTTCTACGAACCAGAAACAAAGCAACAATCGATGGAACGGCGACACTCCGGTTCTCCAAGAAATAAGAAGTTTCGTGTCCAAAAATCTGCTGGAAAAGTTCTTGCTTCAGTTTTTTGGGATTGCCATGAAGTAATCATGATTGATTTGTTGGATAAGGGTAGAAAAATAACTGGAGATTACTATTCGACATTACTGACCACTCTACGGGAAAAAATTAAAGAGATAAGACGCGGAAAGCTATCCAAAGGTGTTTTGTTTTTGCAGGACAACGCCCCTGCACACAAATCTCATGTTGCCATGCAAAAAATTCGTGATTTAGGGTTTGAATTACTAGAACAACCCCCTTATTCACCAGATTTGGCTCCGTCCAACTATCATCTCTTTCCTCAACTGAAAAAAAGTTTAAAAGGTCGTAAATTTTCTTCCAACGAGGAGGTAATAAAAGCTGTGGAGGTCTGGTTTGCAGAGCAAGAATAAACATTTTTTTTGAAAGGTCTAGAGACGTTGCAGTTTTGCTGTAATAAATGTATCCAATTAAGAGGAGAATATGTTCAGTAATAAATATTTTGACATTGAAATTTTGTTTGGTTCTATAGTAGGCTAAGAATTTTTCAATATATCCTCGTAAATATAAAATGTAATGTACTTATTGAAGCTAGAAATAAATACTAATATAATATCACACCACATAAGTGAAACATAAAAAAGCAGTATTGATTAGAAGTTCTTTGGGTTTGCTGGTCTTAGAAAAAAACCAACGTTTCGTCAATATATTTTGCCATTTTCAGGACCCTAAATATAAAATTATGGATAATTGTAATTACTGTTGTTGAAATTGTTATTTCCGTCGACCTGTTGCATCCCTACGTGCAACCCTCAGAAGCCTTCGAGAGCTAGGGAGCTAGGGAAGACGAAGCCATTATCTCTTAACGTGTGATACCATGCACGAGACCAGTGACCAAGCTGGGAATCGAACCCACGACCCTAAGTTTGAAGGCTCTACCAGCCGACCACCACGGCCCATGCATATACATTCAAAATGCACTCAGGCCATAAACATAGAAAAAAGAACTGTAATAACACCACCAGCCAAACTTCGGCAACCACAGATCCCAGTCTGGAGAGTCAAAATTTCAAAAGATTTCTATTTTTCGTTTGATTTTTATGTTAAGTATACCTCCATACTAAAGTTTCAAAACAAGGAAAAACAATACGTATCTAATATATGGACGTATTAATGATCAAATAAAAATATATGTAAGTTTTAAGTTATAAGTGATAAGAATGTCGATGATTGGTGGGAATAAATGGTCCAACCAATCATTGACTTGTGACTGAAAACTTATGATATTAAACTGCTGCATAAATCTACCATAAGTGTTTTGAGTCGGATACAAATAAGTACAAATAAACTGGGTAAACTTGAATATAACAAATAGTTATTATAACAACTGTTTAGTGTGGGTTCATGTAGCACCAAGTAACAATTATCAATTAACAAGTATGGAAAATATAGCATTCATGCACCAAATTAACAATTACCGAGGGACAAAAGTAAGCAGGCACACAAATCTGATCCGTAGCCTTTAATTCAAGTTAACTTTACTTTTTCGTGGATAATGTTTAAAAATTAAGATTCTATTCGTTCTTCGAAAATAAATGACCAGTTTTGTGCACTCATGATGGTCACTAAATAGGCGGAGAAAAGAGAAAGGAATGTTTGACAATCTCATAATATCAGTGGGCTTGCATATGCATATGCATGTGGCGTTTTTTTTTCAACATCAAATGTATTGCCTGCAAGAACAAAAATTGCAATGTGAATACAAACTATATCAACACTGAGAGGGTCCCTGCTATTGTTTCAAGCATTATCGCTGATATTTTTATCTTTGAAGATCGTATGACCTTATCATAAAATTTGAGAAATTGCCGTACAAAATCAGCCTAAATAGAAAGTACTTAATTCGAATAAGTTCGAAAGTTTTGCTGGAGAGTACAAATAAATGTGAATAAAATCGACAAAGTCGAAGTACCTTCTCTCCAAATATTTCCACAAAGTGGAAAATATGAGGCAATATAATTTTTGCCTCATATTTTCGACTTTGTCGATTTTATTCACATTCATTTGTACTCTCCGGCAAAACTTTCGAACTTATTCGAATTATTCGCATTTACTCTTCCTGGAGTCTTTTGCTGTTCCGAGGAGTGCTTATTGATTTTCCTGGCGGCTGGCGCTGCGACTGACTTTACTGTAAGTCGCTGCTCCATCCGTAGGGAATAATAAGATAAACAACAGAATGTATTTCATTTGGCAGGGACATGACAACTCAAAGATGTCGGACCTACCCTTGCACTGATGAGAGGTAAGAAGCTCAAAACATGTCTGCAGGTAGTAGTCATCCCTAGCCAAATTAAGGATAATATTTTGTTTGTCTACAATAAGCACTTGCAATTGAGTCTTCTTGGAAGAACGTTGCACAAATATCTGTCAGATTGTAGTTCAATATCCGTCGTGGCATTAGCCAGGGAAGTAGTTGTTTTCCGTCAGATTTTTGCATCATATTTTCCACTTTGTGGAAATATTTGGAGATAAGGGTACTTCGACTTTGTCGATTTTATTCATAGCCAAAATGGCATCATCAATTTCCATTTGAAATGAACGAAAACCGAAAACACAACACAATTAATACAAACTGCCCCACAAAAATTAAAAAGAGATTAATTTCCGTCATTATACTGACCAATCCGCGGTCACCTGCGGACTAGTTGCGCACTAGAAGAAAATATCGTTCAATTAGAGTAAAACGATAAAAGTTGGCCAATTTCCACATGAATACTTGTTAACTGATAATTATTGTTAATTGTCTGCATGAATGCATTAATTTTAAAACAAGAAGTTCAACTTGTACCTACTTGCTAATTGTTAATCGCTAATTATTTTTACTTGATAATTGGTTCTACATAAATCCATACTAATTTGATTTTGAGAATTTTATTATAATTAATTGAAAGTCGAAATCAAAATGTCATTCTAGTCAAATAACTGACTCATTTACTCCCAGAAGGTATAGTAGGTATATAGGTCCAAAGATAACTTGTGCTATTAGAATTTTCAGTAACTACATTGTTAAAAAAACGACGAGTAACTCGAAAAATGTTCTTTCGTAGACAAAAGTTTAAACAATTTTCCAGAAAAAGCCGCACGGTTCGGTCCTGTATATAGAATGATGTAATATTAAATGGATTGATTTGAATCAAAAGCGCCATCTCTTACCGTACTACTCAACAATGCAGCACGTTGTTTAGAACTGCTAGCTAAAATAATCCTCATTTCGTTCAGCTGACTCAATAATGGTTCCAGCATTTTAAGACGGATTGTTACTTTATACCTTTTATAAACGTTTATACACCAGTTGAAACATTCATAAACACACCACACCAAAATTGCAAACTACGAAATCCTAATCAATGTTTTAAAACTAGAACTTGGTTATGTGATACCTACTGTAATATCGATGAAGGATTTGGTGATCAGGACCGTACTGAGAAATAACGCTCGTTTGGTTTGAAACATTAATAAATTTGTAACAAGGTGAATGAATGTACTTAATTTGTTGACTGAAAACATGGTGACTTCGATCGGTACATTTGTTTTCCGAAGAGCGTGCGTAAAGTTGCACTTTTCCGCACGCATTTGCGTGCGTAAAGTTACATTTTTCCGCACCCTGTGCAAATAAGATTTTTTTTCCGCACTGAGTGCGGAAAATTAAAACTACTCAAAAATCTCACTGGTATGGAAAATTTATATTTATTTTAGTTGCTATTTGAACAACTGTCCTAAGCTAAATCAACCTTCATCAAGCCATATTATTAACTGCTCTTCTGCGCTAAGTCAGTGTTCATCAAGCCGTACCACAAGTCACCCATTGACCTGACCGGATCTGCAATACATTTGCAAAATGTCAATAATTGTTCTTTCATTATAAATATTACAAACAAATGATTTAATTTTTCATTGTTATGTAATTGTTTGTTGTATGGTTCTTTCTATCAAGTTTAAATAAAAAATTTTCAATAAGTTATTATAATTTTCTTATATTCGTTGCTATCTGATATGAAAGCTCGTAGGAAAAATGTTGTTCCTAACATGTGCGCAAAGTGCCTTTTCTCACGCAAAAACTTATACGAACTCCGCTTTGCGTCGTTCGCCTAACTGAATTTGCGTGCGGATTTGTGTATTTAGAGCGCAAAGTGATTGATTGCCACTCGAAAAAGAGAGTTACCGCGCGACGCGAAGCGAAGCGCGGTAATCTTTGGAGAGCGGCAATGACACTTTGTGCTCGAAATACACACATGATTTTTTCTACGAACTCAGCTCCTCAGACATAAAAACGATAGACACTTCGACGGACGATTTTTGGAATACTACACCCAACCTCATATGTACTAGGAGAGTCTGGAAAACTAGATGTTCAATTAACAGATCTAGAAGGCCAGTAAATATAACAATGAATGGTAAATTGGATGAACTGTCCATTTTTATTCCATAATACGATCCAGTTTGGTAGAAACTGTCGAAAGGAGAAAACACTCTCACGCCCAAGGGTTTTTCTCCTGCTGGGATCCAGAACTTATTTTGCTGGGATCCAAAATTCACTTTGCTGGGATCCAAAAATTCATTTGGCTGGGAATCAAAACTTACTTTGCTGGGATACAAAACTTAAATTGTTGCTGCGAGCCCATTAGTGTACCGGGAGTCCTAGTTGGATAGAACTACATAATAACCAACCTTCATGAATATACCGGATGCCCAATAGTATTCTAGCACTTATTGAGCACGTAAGTTATTTTGATACCAGTTATTGGTGATTACTTATTGCATATTTTTTTCTTACTTTATTGTAAAGCGGGAATTGAGGGGTTTCATTAATTGTGTTTTAGGGTTTGATGTTGCCCACCATATGCACCTACACCTGAGCTCAAGCGACGCTACGGTAGCTATAACTTGACCACTCGTTCCACACACTCTTTAACATCTGCTATTAACGTGTTAAATACTTTGTAGCGACTTGGTTGATGAGTATTGCTCCTTTGCCTATTGCTCATTTGATCGTTGATTAAGTGATAATTGCTTATTTATCTATTGATGAATGTATAATTGCTTATTTGCGTATTGCTCATTGGCTTATTGATATTCGCGTTGTTTATTTACTGGTTGTTTACTCGTTTGTGGTTTATTTGCTCAATACTTATATAATTAGTATGCTCTTACAGCTTACAAAATTAATGCTACATACATACATCATAGTAACTAACTACTTACCTGCTTAGTATGCTCGCTGCTTACGTTAATAATGCTCACTTATTGATTGCTCAAATGCTTTTGCTCACATGCTTGTATTAATCTGCATTTGGTTTTGCTCAGAGCTTTTATTAATTAACTGCTTCTTATCGTTCAGCCATTATTTTTCGCGCTTTCATTAGTAGAACTTATTTCTTCACTTTTACTTAATTACAATCGTGGATTCAATAAATCCATAATTTATATGTACTATATATTTTCTGTTTCTTTAATAAACTCAATTTAGTTTTACTCGACCATTTGTTTACAATCCTTTTGGTAGGTTGGAAGATATTTTTTATTTCATTAACAATAACACCTTAATATCTACCTTACGAACCTCGAAATATTTTGTAATTGGTATTTGTAGTTTTTTTTTTTATTTTAAACCCTTTCTTGGGTAAGGCCATAGTGTGAAAGCTTGGTTAGGCAAAAGTTCCATAAAAAAGTATATAAGATATACAGGGTGTCCGGTAAACCTTGTACAATATTTAAACTGGTGATATCCCAGGTTATGACTGTTCAGAATATCGGAATTTTACCTTAGTAAAAATCTCAGTTTTCGAGATAATGAGCATTTTTTTAATTTCTGGAAAATCACTACCTCACCTTGGATTTTTGAATGCTGAAGATTACTGATGAGTGATGCTTTCAGATGTACGAAACAGTTTTTCAGAAAACAATACAATTTTTCAAGAAATGAGGGTAAAATGACAGATTTGAGTTTCACCAATTTTTTTAACAACAGTTTGACATTATTGTTTGAAAAAACATAACCAAGTACAACTGAGTGCCCAATTCGTCCAGGCTCTACTATGGTATAAAACATACGATCATTATTTTTGGAAGTAGTAGAATTTCGATAATATTAGAGTGTAATGTTATTCTGAGCTAAAATCAACTCAATTTGACTTTGTCAGTAATGACTTTTATTTTTATTCTATCAAGATGAAATGATTAAATAGTTATGAGTAATAACGAATCAACTGCTTAGAAGCATTCAATGAGATGTGATGAATTAAATACTAATTCAACGTTTTTTTTAAATCAACATACACTATAAACCACAATAACGATTATTCAACATCGCACTGAATAATATTACAAAAATGTTATTTTTCATCCACTCGTACGCATATTTTCAAGAAGAACCTTTTCAAATGCGTTATAGGTTATAGCCCCTACTCAGCGATTCTATGAGCGGCATTGTGCAATCGGCTATAGTTCTACATAAATCGCTGCTGCAGCAGTAGCACTACCTCCACATTCACCATAAATGTAGTGTATATGCGCATATTCTCGGGGAGTATAACGTTTGTACGGCATGACAAAGAAATGAATACCACTGAATGAAACTAGGACATAAGTCACAAGTAGTTCAAGCAAAAGTTTTTAATTTTCGACAAGGATTCGTCTCTTAAAAAAGTCTGCACTTATTTGGTTACACCTTGTATATCTGTCGGTCTCTGAAACTTCGTTGGAATCTGGATGTTGGACAATTGCGACATCTATCACAAGAATTCGTTCTAATCGGTGCCATGTCGGATAAATTTTTATTTACTATTTAATGCTACCAAGTAGTCTATTCTTTATTATTAATGATTATTTCCACATTTTATCTTGATAAAATCTAAATAAAATAATTTTTGGGCGTAAGTATAAAAGTTGATCAAATAAATGAATATTTTGGAACCTTTGGTGTGAATACAATCATTGTTTAAATAGAACATAGTCAATGCCTGTGGAAAAGGTATTGGATCCAAACGTGAGTGACATCTAGCGTGATTAGTTACAAACATGGATATTTGATGTAATTTTAATGCAGGTTCCTTAAAAAAACCCCGATTTTAATGCTGTCCCATTGTTTCAATCAAGTTACGACATGACTTGGAGGCCAGATCACTGAAGTTACGACATGACTTGGTTGCGAGCTCAGTATCGCCATCTACATGTCGCATCCATTTTGATCCAATTATAATCCCATAAGGTTGACTAACTATCTTCTATATAAACAATGATACAATTCAAGAAAAAAATAAAATACCCAAACACCAAAACTACGTCACAATCTTAAAATCTTAAAAGCTTACTTTTAGCTCCTGAAGAACTAACTTTGTTGGCGAAACGCGCGTCGAGTGTGATTGTGACGTAGGTTTGGTATTTGGGTAGTTTCCTTATTTTCTTGAATAAAAGTTGATGAAAGCCTAGATTAAAACCACGCCTAATTCAATGGAAATCACTTCTTCCAAAAATAATTATAGTTTGTTTTATATCATCGTAGAGTCTGGACAAAATGAGCATTCTTTTGAAATGAAGGTCCACTTCCAATTGGCTATGTTTCTTTCAGATAATAATGTCAAAAAAAAAATTGATGGAACTCAAATCTGTCATTTTACCCTCATTTCTTGAAAAATGTTTTCACTTTCTGAGAAACTGTTCTGTACGTCTAGAAGCATCACTCATCAGTAATCTTCAGCAGCAAAGATATTTGGATTCGTCCCAATTTGTATACATGGCACTCAAAAATCCAAGGTTAGGTAGCGATTTTTCAGAAATTCCTCAAATGCCCATTATCTCGAAAACGGTGATATTTTTACTGAGGTGAAATTCCGATATTCTGAACAGTCATGACCTGGTCTATCACCAGTTTCAATATTGTACAAGGTTTACCGAACACCCTGTATATGGCTCTTACCCATTCCGTTTCATGGTTTGTAAAATTATTCTTTATTCGAAATTCTGTGATCAAATTCAATGAATTCGTTTTGGAAGGAAAAAGTACTTTTGCAGGCTGCGTACTTATTTGATAATGGTATAAAAGCCGAAACCGGATGTAACGAATAAATTAAAACTCAATGGAATTAAACAAAAGCTGTAATTTCCACAAAATCATCAATAGAACAAGAAATTATTTCATTCTTGTTGCAACTACTTTCTTCAATAATTTTTGAAAAAAATTCTCAAAAATTCAATTGGCGCACAGAATATAGACCTATTACCTACACAGTGAATCTCCCATGCTATTGTATCATGTATCAAAAATTGATGAAGCCACACTCCTCTAAGTGGGACCCAATCATGAATGTGGTGTCTGTACTGTTTGTTGTTCCAGAGCTAATTTGTGCAGTCTTCTATATTATATATTTTGCAAATAAGACAAAGACATAAAAAGAGTGTTTATGGAATCAGAGAAAAGAAAACGAACAACCCTATAAACTGACAGATTTTTGACAAACCATTTTCGTTCGTTTTTTGTTGAAATCAACAATCATTTCGAATAGGTATCATTAGTACTGTTTGTATCTACCAGTTATTTTTATTAGAGAAGAATGTCTCGCCGAGGAGGAACTATTTGTATATGTTGGGAATGAATGTTCTACTGAAAATTATTGTACTTTTAATCAAAATTTTCTAATTTTCTGCCACTGAAATGCTTTTTGGCCAAGCTGTAGATAAAAATAAGAGGCTCTTTTCACACAAAATAAAAGACTCAAACAGCCTATACTACTTTTTATAAGATAGTTTGTAAATGAAATCTACGGTTTTCGCCCCAGCAAAATCGCTTTTTGGAATTTTTTAAACAAGAAATAGTGAAAAAAATTACCAACTTTTTTGGTTATTCGGAAATGTCTCAGAGATTATTCAAGGATTTGTTTAGCAGTTAAAATAACTTTTGTAGAAATTTATAATACCTACAAAATAGTTATTCCTTATACGCCCATCGGTTCATTTCTCACTGAGAGAATCCGGGAAAACCTCGAAAAAGAGAACATTTTTCAAAATTTCATAATTTTCATAAATCTGGAGGTGGACGAACAATATCGCGGAAACTGATAATAAACATGTAGTTCAACAGTGCGCAATGGTTTTAGTTCGATATGTAGTTTTTGCACAATCGCGCGTTATAAACAATTTAAGGGCCAATCTTTCTAAATGCGCCGAATAAAGGGAAATCATCTTATTCAAATTCTGTGAACGGCATATGGAAGTATAGATCAATATCAACAATTTGTATATTTTGGATTTCCACCTGAGAGGTGGGGAATGTGTTGAAAATGTCACTGGAAGTTACTCTAAATGCTTCAAAGTGCACCCGAAGTCGCTCTTATTAACTTCAGTTCGACTTCGGGTGACTTCGGATGACTTCGGACGCACTTTGAAACGTTTTGATCAACTTTCAGTGACATTTCTCACGTCTCAGATGAAAATCCAAAATATACAAATTGTTGATATTGATCTCTACTTCCAGATGCCGTTCACAGAATTTGAATACGACGATTTCCCTTAAATCGGCGCATCTTGCAAGATGTGTCCTTAAATTGTTTATAACGCGATTGTGCAAAAACTACACATCGGACAGAAAACATCTTGGGTACATATTACTGTCTATCAGTTACCACAATATTGTTTGTCCCGCTTCAGATTTATAAAAATTAAAAATAATTGAAAAATGGTCTCTTTTTCGAGGAGGTTTTCCCGGATTTTCTAAATGGAAAATGCACCGATCCGATAGTATGAAGATCCATTTTGTAGGTTTTATAAATCTCTGAAAAAGTTTCGTTGACTGCAAAACGATTCCTTGTATAATGATATTCCCAAAAAACCAAAAAATTTCACTATTTCTTGTTTAAAAAATTCCACAAATCCAATAAATCTTATTAAAATTAGTATAGGCAATTTCCGTCTTTTATTTTGTGGGGGAAAATCCTCTATAGCTTGGTTTATTTGTGATCATGACAAAATAAGTGCTGAACCCGTTTTAATTGACACTATAAGAAATTCGTCCACGACGTGAGCTTCGCGAATTAAAAAATGCCGCTTTCATGCAAGGTAAAAGTATCGGGAAATTCAGTGCAGAGAAATCCACATGAATGATTTTTTCAGGAATGTCCCTTCCGTTATTTATAGTCGAGACATATAGTAATAATTTGGGAAAAGGTGATCCTGAAAATATCATCATTTGACTGAAGGTCAGGGCACTGAAAATTGAGAAAATCGCATTTTTTCGAATTTCGGGCACGTTTTACTCGAAAACGGTTCATTTTGGAGAAAAACTTGTTGAGACCTTTTTTGTAGAGAATTTTATGCAAAATAATACGGCGTCAGTTGTTTTTGGAAAAAATGGATTTTTCTATTTTCCTCAGAAAATCGTCCATAACAATTTTCCGGATGCTTTCCTGGCTTATCACCCTCAAAATTCGGATTCAGCTAGTCAAAATACATGAGAAAAACTTTGGTGATCCTGTCGCACTTCAATCAATAATGTACCCTACGCTACTGTAATTATAATGACCGTTCAACAGTGCTTTTTCATAAACAGGAAGACTTGTCACTAAGATCTGTCACTCTTGTCAGAGACAGAGACGGTTTTTTAGAATTTCAGATTTTCTCTTGTCGTTTTGTGTGGTGTTGTCGTTGGTTATTCTTTCATCTTTCGTGAATTTGCATTAATCTTGTTCCTTTAAAGACAATTTCTAATAAAGCCGTTTCTTCCTAAAAATAAACAATGAACTGTTTAGTGTTGTGTAAAGGAAAAATACCTGAAGTAAATCATTTTTGGTAGATAACGCCCCCCCCCCTCCTTGACCTGGAAAAATTCGAAAACTACATCCAGTCGACTTGAGACAACACCAAGAATAATAGTTCATGTCCAGCAGATGGTTTCTTTACCTTCAGTGAATCATATAGGCAGGCTCTCTAATAGTATAGACTGTATAGAGAACTATAATTATAGACCAGAAACGATTCCTACAGCCGATTTGGCTTAAACAGACCAAATTGAGAGACTTGCATGAGCGTGTGTGGCGTAAGTTGGAGCTTGAGTTGGGCATGTAGGCATTCGGTCAAATTCTAGACTTCGTTATTCACATTTTGACCTGCTGTCACATTCTAAGCACAATTTTTATTGCAGCTTGTTTCGCTGAAAATAGTTGCCAATCAACCCGAAATTCGGCAAAGATAAGTTTCTGCTGAATTATCTGTTTATTTACAATGTATAAACGCAGATAATTGCCGCGAAATAAGCGGCAGTAAAAATTGTGCTTAGAATGTGACTCTTTGTTGACCGCAGCTATTGATGTAAATAACGGAGTCTATCCGTAATATGTCATCGAATTGAAAGTCGAGATATGTGTGGCAAAGATCACGTTGTCGGCAGAGTCTGGTGGTTACACAGAGTTAAAAACAGTGTTTTGCTAACAAAAAATACGGAATAGTGACTGTTTTAAGTAGTTTATCAAGAGAGTTAATAGAGATATCTACAAGGAAAATCCATGCCTATGGCAAACTAAACGTAAAGATTATAGCAATAAACAGAAATATTGATAAAAAAATGGATGAAGTGGAAAGAAATGCAACCAAAGACACAGTTGAGAGAAAAATGAATTCGCTGAGGACGTGTTTTTGATAAGAATACCGGAAGGTTGAGGAATCCGAGATATCTAGAGCCTGCACTGATGATTCATATTATACACCTAGTCTTTGGTATTATGATTTACTCCTATTTGTGCTTGATCAGCAAGAACCCAGATCTTCAATAGCATATCTAGAATATCCTGAATATCTGAACAAATACGAAATAATAATTGGTGTGGAAGGTGTAGATTAAAACATTTTTGAGTAACAGGAAGCAATTTGCGAGTATCAATAAAATGAACGAGGTGAATTTTTGTCAGAACACAAAATCTTATGTACTTGATGCAGCCATAGGCCTACCACAGGGATCAATAATAATAATAATAATAATAATAATAATAATAAAATGTCTTTATTTTAATTATCCTCGGCGAAGTCCAGATAAACTGCTCTACTTAACCGAGTACCAATGCTGGGACCAATATTATTCGTTTTATATAATGACATGAAGAACTCTTCTGACAATGTGTTCTTCACTCTTTTTGCATATGATATTTTTTTAATATCTCATAAATCTGATGAAACTCTTGAAATTAATTGCAATAATACACTTCAGAAAATAAATGATTGCTTTTCTGAACATTCTCTATACAGGAATAATGAAAAGACTCAATATATCAGATTCCGTAGCACCCATAAAGTATGTTCAGAATTGAATATCAGAAACGATGACAATGAATACTTATCTGAGGAATCATCGGTAAAAAATTTATGATTAAATTTGGATTATGTTTTGAATTGGAAAATTCAGTGTAATAACTTTTATCCACAATCACCTTATAATTGAAGTTTTATCCACACTTATGAACCGTATAAAGTACCACTTTATCCACTAGTGGAATAATGAAATTACTTTATTCCACTAGTGGAATAATGAAAAATACAATCTTGAATATCAATCACATTTTACTTATTTTCACCAACTTCACAAATTTTTACAAATGGAGTCGATAAACAATCGAAAATACATAGCAACCATTCAACACCTCCCGATATTTTTGTATGTTATTTCAATGATTTTTGAGGAGGTGACAGCAGCTGTCAGAGCAAAACGTCAAATCATTTTGTGATGAAAAATTTCCGCGATTCTGATTCTAAATGAATGTGATTGTGAATAAAACGGTGTATTGCATGCGTGTTTTAGATACATTTTATTTGCTTAAGAAATTTCTTGTGCAAATAAAATGATATCTTAAACACTTATACAATAAATAACTATAAACGTAAATTATCATTCCATTATCCATTATCTTTTTTCTCATGAAGTTAATCAAAAAAGTTGTTGGCAATAAAAAGATCTACAACTTGTATCCAATATTTTTCCACATAACCTCAAATTCTCTGGGAAAATCGGAAAAACCGTTTTAATTTAGTTTAAATTTTTTTTTAATGTCTTAAAATCTAGTGGAAACATACCTTTTTCTGTTCTGAATTAGATATTTTTTTGCAGCGAAATATTTATTTTTCTCGAACACTTTTGAAGTACTTGGAAACGGGGCGGCTTCTAGTAAGGCTGGTGCCAAAACGAATTTTAACCGCCTAAAATAAGAAAGTAACAGGCAAGGACCAGGCGGAGGAAAAAATATTCAAACACAAAAACACTCAAAATGGTGAAATTGAGATGCAGTTTAGGGGTTGAAAACGTTTTTTTGCGATTTGCGGCGAAACATGACTTCTTAGCGGAAAGTGTTCGATGTAAAAGTTGTAGATAATAAAAAATCGAATACTTTTGTATCTAACACTTTTCGAAATAACCTCAATTTAACCATCAAAATTTTTCCGGAAAATTTGAGGTTATGCGGAAAAATCTTGAACACAACAGTTGTAGATCTTTTTATAACCAACAACTTTTTCCTTCAACTTTTTTTATAGGAGGTTAATTTTCGCTGAAAATCGCGAGAAACCATTTTTACCCACAAAAGTTCACCTCCTTTCGCCTATTTCATAATCAAATCCTTTATGCCCTTGTTTATTTTGGTACCTATTAAGGTAACATCAAATTTTTATTCTAGAAAGGTTTCAACTGTTAATTTCAATAATTTTAATAAGTAAATATGAGTTTAAAATAAAAATTTTTAAAATTGATTTTTAAAAAGCTGTTTTCTCATTTTTCGCGTTTTCTGGAAAACAATTCCACAGTAGTGCTACTCTTTTATTACATAACCTAAAAGTCGACGCTTCAACGAAACAACTGGCGGCTGGCGAGCTTGAAAAAACGAACTTTTCAACTGTTGATGAATCTAACCCATTAATTTAGAAAAAACTGTTTATATGATTTTCAAACAAAAAAATTTTACCAAAATAAAATAAAAAATAAAAATAAAGAACAAAATATTAAATGAAGTTGAAGAACACAAATATCTAGGATTGATGATTGATAAGAATTTAAATTTTGAATGTCATGTGAATAAAATAAAAAAATCGATTATTCCTTTAATTGGAGCAATAAGAAGAATTGACTTTCTGAATAGTCAAATTCAGAATCTCATTTATAATGCCCATATTGTCTCACATATTAGATATTTAATAACAATATGGTCAGCTTGTAGTAAAAACCAAAATTGATGAATAAAGCAATAAAAGTAATTTTTAAAAAACCATGGGAAACTTCTTCTTCAAAATTGTACGAAGATACCAGAAATTTCACATTAGATAAACTAATAAAATTTGAAAGAGCAAAATTTGCTCACAAAGTAACAAATAATTTACAAAAAAGTAATAGTCATTTCAAAAAAAAAATCAAAATTACATGAGCATAATATCAGAAATGCAAATAACTTCCATTTGAATAACATTCATTCAAATAAAGGCAAAAACAATCCAGTATCTAGCTCTATAGAAACTTACAATAAACTTTTAGATGATTTAAAAAAATCAAAATCAATATATATTTTTTCGAAAAAACTCAAACAAGATTTGTTATCATACTGATGTTCATCAAACTATTATGCAAAGTTGTTATAATTGTTATATTTAAATGATTTTAAAATTATTGACACTTGAATATATAATGTATTATTATCTTCCTTACACCAGAACTTGTTCTGTTTGGAAGATGTATTTTTCAATAAAAAAAAATTGAAAATTAGGTCGTTTTTTCGGAATTTGTCGACAAAAAAAGGAAAAAAATTACATCTTACTTGAAACATAATAAGTTATATTTCTACAAAATTTCGCGAAAAAAAAAACTTTTGGGCGAGAAAAAAATTCAAAACTGAAAAATTGGCTTTTCCGATTTTTCCGAAAAATTTGAGGTAATGTGGAAAAATGTTACAGAAAGAAGTTGTAGATCTTTTCATTTTCAACAACTTTTGCCATCAACTTTCGTTGTCAATCGCGAATAACCCTTCTCCATTTTTTCGACTCCAAATAATTTTTCATTCGAACGATATTCTGCTCCTCTTCTAGTAGGTCTTATGCTGTTAAAATTTTTCCCTCTTTTATATTTTTTGTCGTCCATCAGCACTGGTCTAGTAGAGTCCCAACGAGATCGCAACAATACGTTATCAGAAATATGGTTTCTGAAAACGATTTTCTTAGTGGTAGTTTACAAAATAAAATTAGAGAGTTCTGTATACCAATCATCGAAGTTATTGAAGGGTACATTATAATAAAAACATTTTTTCAATTTTCACTTTTTTATTATTGCACCAGGCAACAGGAATAAATAAAAATTCTATATACAGAAATTTACGAATCCCATATACAAATATTTTGGTTTTTTATTTCAGTACAAATCACTTTCAATTAATTGGCTTGCCTGTGCAGTAGGCCCTACTTCTAGATGTTTTATATACAGGGTGATTTTCAGCCAGACGTCAAAAATATATCAAAAAAACACTAGTAAAACGGATATTCAGAAACGCCAGTGTCATAAAGTCAACGTAATTTTTTACAACCTGCATTCATTATACTATTCTATTTAGAATATCAAGCAAAATTAGTTATCGTAGCATCATAGCATATCTTTTCTAAATAAAGGCAATCTGTTGGTGACTTAAGAACTAGTTTTCAAAATTGATCAAAAACGATATGAGGAATAAATATAGCAATCTAAAAATTATACATAACGCAAAATTACATAAAATAATCATTATTTTACTGACAACTTGGTGCTGTGTGAAACTATTTAAGTACAAATTACTTGAAATCTATTGATCATGATGATCGATAAGCACAAATGAGAAAAGTTTCAAAAGTGTTAATTTTATAAAGCTGACTACCATAGGACATTTTGACACAGCGTGACAATACACATATGTACCTGTACTTAAACGTAGATATAACTAGCTTCAGTGGTTTGGTTTCAACAGATGAAATAGATATCACTATCTAACTCATCAAGACGGATTGAATTATTCCTCAAAGAAAAATGAACTATTGATACACACTGCTAATAATTACCTATGAGTCCTGATAAGTATCCACGCGATTGAACAGTCAGCTTTACTGAATTACACCTTTAAAACTGTGATAGTACTTAGTTACCTTCCTAGGCATATTATTGTCAATAATCATCTGCATGGTAGATAACTTCAAAAATTTTCATAAGAAAAAAACTTCAAAAACAACAATACTATTACTACAAAATATAGAATAGTTAACAGTCGCCCTCTTTTCTAGAAAACCAACAAATAAGTTAAGGGTATAGAAATAAACGTTGGCAGCTCCAAATTGAAACAAAACAAAAAATACTGTTGTAGAGAAAAATTGTTTAAGAACTTTTTGTACACTGAACCAGGCAGAATTATGAATATTACACCTCTTCCAATATTCGATACAAAATAGACGACTGCGATCAAAACAAAAAACAAACAATTGATTGATGTTGATTGTGGTTTTCATTTACATAAAATCAGGAACTAATATTATTTAATAAAATTCTATCTACAGTATGTACAATGATCAGTAGATTCCAGAAACTATTAGGATGAATTGAAAAAATGTGATAATCCAGTCTGTTTCAGTCCATTATGGAAATCTGTGCATACCCAATGAGTGCTTTATCGTCTGGAATTTCGTTGGGGTTTAGCGGGGAATTCTGAAAATGAGAATGATATTATAGAAGACACTAAAAACACAAAGAACCATTCAGCTGATTAGGAAATTCAGAAGTATTCTTCAACTGAAAACGTGCATTTCTGCTTGAAAATTCATTTCCAAAAAAAAAGTTGTCAGTTCCAAACCTGAATCAAAGATTTTATCACCCGAGTGATAATTTTTTTAATTTTTCTAAAAGCGTCACCCCAGAATTTTCAATTTCTTGATTTACTAGCGAGATAACCTAATTTATTTTCTTCTCCAGCTAACTTTGGTAGAGCAATTTTTAGAGTACAAATTGTATATAATTTGAGCATGAGATACTAGTCTAACACATTACCAACATGAAACAAAGGCTGACTGGTCAACAGAAACTGCAACTACACACAAAAATATCGACAATAACAAGGGCGCACTCAAGGGTGGACTTCATTGTTTATAACGCCTTGTATTTTATCAATTCCAAAATACCTAGTTGGCAAAAAATAATTTGCACAGATTTTTGATGACTAACATCATCATAACAAAAATCGTAAAAAATTTCCAAAATAAATAGCAATGTTTTACTGTATAAGCTTTATAAATGAGAATCGTATTCTTTTCCAAGAGCATAGTTGGATTTGTTCTAACAGTAGGTTTACTTGTTAGGTTTGTTTTCAGGTATTTACATTTTTTAATTTTCTTTCTACATTCCCATCATACACCCCAGTTGTTGATCTTGATCAATTTTTTCATTGAGAGAACACTTTGTTTATTTTGATTTTTTGAAAATATGAACAGAATGTTCATTAAAATCAGATGTGGAATCATCTGCTACTGAAAGACAAACTTTAGTAGCTATTTTCCATCGTTCAAGATAACCGCTTGGAAAGTATTCATGTTGAAAAGGAGAACATTCTCAATTGAAAAAACGTGACTTCTCTGGAAATGAAAATCTACGATAAAAATGAAACTATTTCTTTGTAATATCTAACAGAAAACAACTACGTCACCGGCTAAGGCCACGCTGGATATTGAACTACATCTGATACTTATTGTGAAGATACCCTAACTTGAAAGAAAAAATCCATAAATGAAATTATCTATTTTCATTCAGATAGATCATTTTTTAATTATTCAGTTTCCATTGGAGATTCATATATAAAGGAGATAAGGTAGAAGTTTATTCAGAAGTATCAATCACAGAAATCGCTCATTTCATTAATGCGGATATTGCATTTTTTTTCGCTACGCCTCCAATAAATGTTCGTCGACTAAAATCTATTTCACTCTTCGGAGATCATCAGGGGGGGGGGGGTCGGAAAAATACTATAAACTGAGTTAATGAATAACTATCCTTAAATCTATGCGAGTCATCTATTCGACGCAGCCACAATTTTCGTACAAATGGACCATATCGGATAAGAATCATTTGGGTGGCACATTTGATGTTCTTGCGTTGGCATCCCTGTGTAAGTCATTCATTTCAAATCAATCACTGGATATTAGATGGCGCCCCATGAAACAAAGTGGCGGTAATTTTGAAAACACATCGAAATTTGACTGCTCCATTGAACACATAATTTCTTATTCGATTAGATGGAAAACAAGTATGAGCTGTTAGTACACCACATTTCCATTAATTAAACTGAAAAATGTTCTACAGCTTACCAAAAGGGCCATGGACTCGAAATCTGGATTAATTCCCAAAAGTTTCGGAGAGGAACATATCGTCGTATATGAAAATGGGAAATCGGGAATGTGAAGCGTCATCTCTTGGGATATAGGATGTTTAAGGCTAGTAAGGCCTCGAATATATTTCTACACTATAGTGAAGATGAAAGAAGAATTATCGTGAAAGGAAAAATTGAAGCAGTAATGAAATAGAAAAGTTATGCGGCTCATGTCTATATCAATGGTGATGGAACGGTGGCTAAGGGTCGGCATTGGTGGACTATCGGGCCTATCTATCTATCTATCGTTTTTGTGGAATATCCTTGACCCCATAAGAAAAGTATATCGTACCAGGGGATATAGCCTGTACATCAAAAGTAAGAGCATGAGGTATAGGATCAAATGTCTCACTCAGCATTCCCTTAGAAAAAATGAATTTTACACCAGATCCATAAAAAAACAGACACAGAAAGAAACATCAACAGTGGAAAAGACTTGATCAAACACCATAAAGAAATAAATATTTTAACTGAATGTATGCTGAAAGATCAGTTTCAATCAATTTGAAAAATCCCTTCAAAAATAGTATCTGGTTTCATTTTCAATTTGTATTGTTCTTCGGTAACTTTACAGAAATTTATACGAAAACTCTATTTATTTCATTTCTAATATTTTATGAAATCTTGGGCAGAAGGACCTCGGTCGACAGCCATTTGTATTGAATGTAATTCTGATTCAATAAAAAACATTTATTATTATTATTATGAAATCTCGCACGTTTTACACAACTACTTATCAATGCTTAGCAAAAGCAAACTGAAAGAACAATAAAATATTATACTGCACACACAAAAATTTACAAGTTTTGTCAATTCTTAAAGGTATTTGGAACGCTACGGTGTGCGCCAAAAGTTTTCTATGTGCGGCCCATTAGACATCCGTGGATCATAAAAGTAAATTTGGTGTTCCGACTGTACGATTTCCCCCCATTTCAACCATCTAATCTAGTGTCGGGGGCGAAAGGCAACACTGCTCTGTCGCTAGTGTCAGTGTCAGTAACTTTTATAGTCCCGACGATCAGATTGCTTAAAAGTGATTGAAAACTAATAAATTGTTAACGCAATGGCTCGAAGCAATTTAGTTCACAAGGGACAGCCATTTGAAAAAAAGAGGCAATGCAGTCGCAGCGATGTTAGCTGCAAAAAAAAGTTAAAAATGGAAAATGGAATGTTAGGGTGGATTTAGTCAACTTTAGCACAAGCATTATCATAGACATAACGGTAACGTCAAAGGTTTTTAGCATAAACTTAACATTGTTGTATAAATGGCGCTAATTGAAATAACAGATTCAACTTTCGTTTTTGACATATATTCAAGCACAATTTTAAAATGATGTTCACTAAATGCACCTTTATACCGGGTGTTTCACAGTGGATGGAACATTAGAAGTATCTGGAGAACAGAAAGACATATCATTTCGAAAATTTGTGGGCATGGATAATCTTGCTCTATCCGTCTAAACTATTTTCATCAGTACAGTGTTGCCGCTTGTATCAGAAAGTAGTAGCTACTTTGTTATTTCAAATGGAACACCTCGTATATTATATCATTTTTGGAATCCTTATAAGATTCCTCACAACTTTCTCACATAATTCCCTATACCTATCTATGACGATTTCCGAGATAAACATTATTTTGTCCAATTTTTGTGCAAAACCTGACCATTGAAAAATATCAATTTTTTCCCAATGCAAATTTACAAAATATTGCAATTTGGGTTATAGCTGCATAAGACCATTAAGTATTCTGTCAATGAACTGGATCTCAGTTTCAGCATACAGGGAGGCTCAGAAGTGAGTTCCTTCCGGGGACTCATGAAAATGACTGAAACTCCGTTTTTTTTAAATGAAACACCTTGTATATTATTACTTATTTGAAAAGCTGTAACATTTTTCAATTTAATTGAGTATACTTTCCCTATACCTATCACGTACAGTTTGTTAGTTATGATCCTTATGTTATGAATTCGTCTTCAATAAAATATATATTGGATAGTGATTTAGATAACATGTTAGTTCTCTGTCAGAATGAAGTTCATAACCTACTATCTAAATCACTATCCAATATATATTTATTTGAAGACGAATTCATAACATAAGTGATCAAAACTAACAAACTGTACGAGATAGGTATAGGGAAAGTATACTCAATTAAATTAAAAAAATGTTACAGCTTTTCAAATAAGTAATAATATACAAGGTGTATCATTTAAAAAAACGGAGTTTCAGTCATTTTCATGAGTCCCCGGAAGGAACTCACTTCTGAGCCTCCATGTATGCTGAAACTGAGATCCAGTTCATCGACAGAATACTTAATGGTCTTATGCAGCTATAACCCAAATTGCAATATTTTGTAAATTTGCATTGGGAAAAAATTTATATTTTTTAATGGTCAGGTTTTGCACAAAAATTGGACAAAATAATTTTTATCTCGGAAATCGTCATAGATAGGTATAGGGAATTATGTGGGAAAGTTGTAAGGAATCTTATAAGGATTCCAAAAATGATATAATATACGAGGTGTTCCATTTGAAATAACAAAGTTATGAAAGTATTTTAGAAGGATAGAGCAAGTTTGATTATCCACGCCCACAAATTTTCGAAATGATCAGTCTTTTTGTTCTCCAGATACTTCTAATGTTCCATCCACTGTGAAACACCCGGTATGATCATCGTTTTTGATTTATGCAAATGTGCAGAACTTCAGGGAAAAAATCATGAATTCCGACACAAGTGGAATCGGGCCAAAGTAGAAAGAGAGGTAAAATATACTAAGAAAACCAAAAAGTAATCACAAATTTTCTTTGACCATTCAGAAATTCAGTTCAAATCCACGTCTAATCTTTTCCAAAATTCCCATATAATTATATTCTGACGACAATATAGGAAGGGAGGCTGCCCAATTGTCCAATTCTAGAGTTTCAATTTTCTATATTTCTTGGTCTATTCAATTCGGGATATATTTCTCGTATTATTTACGAGTTGCAGCGCGTTGTTGCCATTGCTCTTGACTTGGTAATTTTTATGCTCTCATCGGTCAAAAAATTGACGACTTTGGGTGCTTGTATTTCGATAATTAGATGTACGAATTATTCCAGATTTGGTTATTATCGGTTTATTGACATGTGTCAGTTTTCAATCAAATTTGTAAGACGCGTTTCTTCTGTACAGCGTGTTATTTGAAACAATGATTGCATTTGGCCTAAGATGCTATGATTTAAAAGTCTATTGGGGAGCAACTTTGAGTACAATTATCTCCGATTCTAAATGGACGAAAATTCTCAAAAAAATTATCATTGTATTTGTAATAAAACTGCTCCAGCTGGTTCATAGACCAAACTTTTACTTTTACCTTATCTTTTACTTCAAGAAAGTTGACGCAATGGGTTTCAGTAGTAGCGTTCATACAAAATACTTTTACCTTTACTTTTTCCCTACCAAAAGTTCGTAGTCTTCAACTTTTGCCTTAATCGTTATAGTAAAATGATTTTTACGTTCTGCGCATGAGTCAATGCTTCAACATAGTAGTCCAAGCAATAGGGAAAAGTGCGTGCAAAAATTAATATCCGTTTTTTGTTGATAACTAAAAAACTACAGCTCCGATCAGAAAAAGTCAAATGAGGAAATTCTAGGCATTGAAAATATCTATCAATTGAATAACCTATAATTTTTCGATATCATTGATACTTTTCGAGTTATATCGGAAAAACCGTGAAAAATCGGGTTTTCTATAACTCGTTAACTGTAAGTTATTCAAACTTGTTACTTATCGTTATGTGTAGCCTATGACAAGCCAAAAAAGTACCCCTTTTTTAAAAATTGATAAATATTGATTACTTTTCAAAATATATGAAGTTTACTCAAAAAAGAAGCTGTCTCAATATGGCTACTCTTGCTCGGGGAATGATGCCACAGTAACGATTCATGGCTTATTTTTTTCTGTAAGAGTTGTTCTTTCATATTATCGAATAAGTATATTGATTTGTTTAATTTTAAGGGTCAAAAAATTACTTTAAAAAAATTGCACATTTTTTTACATGTTTTTTCTGATTAAATTGCTTAATTTTGTTTTTATATAAATGACTTTTATGGAAATGGATTCCTAGCATGATATCACGCATTCAAAAAAAAATTGAGTTCCTACGATCACTAGGAGCCGAGATAATTTTTTTATTTCAAAAGAATCTGGAAGACGCAATAATCATCGTATAGCAGTCACTTTCATGGATATTGAGATTGAATACCTATGTTTTCAATAAATAAATACTAGGATACGTCTAGTTCATTTGCAGTATTATTAATTGAAGAATAAAGTGAAGCGTGCAGGCGCGGAGCGCGATAACTATAGCGGGTGGAGGAGTGAGGATAGCACTGAAAACTCATTTCGTGCCTTCAAAGTGGCTTGCGCTTGAAAAATATTGAGTATCTTTGCTTCAACGTACAAAAATCCCTTTGTTCTTAGTTTGGAGTAGGTCGTCGAGAAAAACATGAATACCATGTTCAAAAAATTATAAAATAACTCTATTATATACAAAACATTCATGAAATAATTACAGAAAAGATATTCATATATTATATTGATACAGATTCACTAATTTTCCTTTTTTTAATTGGATGATTGTCCGCTGAATCATTCGGCTCTTCTTCTTTTTCTTCATCTCCTTCTTCCATATTGTGTGTGAGCAGACTATCCTGAAGTAGGGCAATTCTTCATCTATTTTGACGATATGCATAAAATATCACATAGAATACATACTTCTTCATTAGACTCTGTGCCATTGTATGTCAATATCTAAAAATAAATAACTTGAATTTGAATTAAAAACCGTTATGTTTAATAAAATGAGTACTCACCAGAGGCAATAAAAAAACTTGTAGCTAGTTGTTCACGTACGTTTTCTTTTCCAATGTACACTAGTACTTGAAATTGATTCAATAATGACTTTTTAATAACACCTTCAGGACGAAAGTGTCTTTAATGTCAACAGGATTTGTATCCCCACTGCGCCACCCGAAGAATTGCATCGCTCTGCGCCTGCACGCCTAACTTTGTTCATCAATTAATAATACTGCAAATGAACTAAACATATCCTAGTATTTTTTTTTTTTTTTTGAAAATATAGGTAATTCATCCTCAATATCCATGAAGGTGACTGCTCTACGATGATTATTGCGTCTTCCAGATTTTTTTGAAATAAAAAAAATATCTCGGCTCCTAGTGATCGTAGGAATTAATTTTTGTTTAATGTGTGAAATCATGCTAGGAATCTATTTTTATAAAAGTCATTTCTATAAAAACAAAATTAAGAAATTTATTTAGTAAAAACATGTAAAAAAATTGTGCTATTTTTTAAGTAACTTTTTACACTTAAAATAAATAAAAAATTAATATACTTATTCGATAATATGGAAGTACAACTCTTACAGAAAAAACTAAGCCCTGAATCGTTACTGTAGCATCATTCCCAGAGCAAGAGTAGCCATATTGAGAGAGCATCGTTTTTGAGAAAACTTCATATATTGTGAAAAATAATCAATATTCATCAATTTTTCAAAAAAAGGCTTTTTTGGCTTGCCATAGGCTACACAAAACTGTAAGTACCAATTTTCAATACCTTCCAATTAACGAGTTATAGAAAACCCGATTATTCACGGTTTTTCCGATATAACTCGAAAAGTATCAATGATATCGAAAAATTATAAGTCATTCAATTGAAAGAGCTTTTCCATATCAACAATTTCTTAATTTGACTTTTTTCGATCGGAGCTGTAGTTTTTTAGTTATCAACAAAAAACAGCTTTTCGCAACTTTGCCAATTTTTTAGGTTATGTTCGGTAATTAGGATCGAGTCGCATGAAATAGAAACTCATCCTGAATTTCAATTTCCTATACGCTCATATTTTTGTTTTTCGGATATCAATTTTTGCACATTTAACATTGGGCCATTTCCTCGTTTCTTGTTATTCGTCAAGTGCTGCATTTTGTCACTTAAAAATTAATTTTTTAATAGTATAATGGATGTGTATGGTCAATAATTGAAAATGTTCAGCAGTAACACTGGCTGTTCAATAGAAGGAATAAACATTATTGAAATGAAATAATGCAGAAAACAGAAAAACTAAACAAAAAATTTATCAATGAAGCGCATGCGTCATTTCTTCTTTAAGAACGGTCTATGAACGGTCGTTTTCACTGCTTAAAGTTAAAGAAAAGGTAAAAGAAGAGGTAAAAATAAAAGTTTGGTCTATGACCCAGCCATACGCCAATTTTATCTCTTCTCTTCGTTCTTCGGAATTCTATGAAATTTAAAACCATCTCTCTTACTGGATGATGAACATCCATTCCGACATTTCCAACCACCACCTCTTGCAGCCCAACACGTTTTCTTTCCCAACATAACTTTCAATCTTGTGAGTAAGGGTGGATTTAGTCAACTTTAGCACAAGCATTATCATAAACATAACGATAACATCAAAGGTTTTTAGCTTATACTTAAGGTGGGAGTCGCAATGAACAATTTTCAACCGTAATCAGCGACTCGCCTTGTCATAGACAGTGAGCGAATGATCAGAGTAAATGAATTGAAATTTGCTACAGAGGTGGATGAATGATCAATATACAGAATTTGACCCATGGCAACTCCCAAATGTGGATGAGTATTCTGAAAAAAAATCTCAAAAGTGATCAAGTTTGAGGTTATCACAAATCATATTCTTGATTTTATTTCAGGATTATGAATCAGCTAATGCTATCACTCAGATTATAAAGAATACATCAAACCAAAAAAGTTGGGAAAAAACGAACTTATTCTCAAGATGTCTATAACAAATTGAAACTGTGTGTAGGTACGCCTTTTACTGCGTTTTCGCCCATTTTTATGATCACATAGTTCAGCTATTGCCTAACAGAGGGAGATTTTGTTACAATCGAAATGATGAATGAAAATTGAAAGCCTAGTAGTAAGAAAACGTTATCGTTGCGGAAAAGGAATTTGGGACATGTTTCAACAGTTTCGGACATGGAAAATAATGGTGAAAAAAATTCGATCGGGGAGCTCGCCCCCCTTTTCTGTCACGAAAAAATGCGAAAACTCGCAAAATAGAAATCGAAAAAATCAGTAGAAATAGTGAAAATTATCTAACCATTGAATAATACTGTTTCAAAAGAATTCACACTCTTTCCTCCTCGAGAGCTAGATAGAGAACGCGTAATTAAAATGAACATACCAAGAAACAGGTCCAAAGAGAACTAAAAAGAAATAAATAAACTTTTAAAAAACTTTTTAGAGAAAAGCTTTTATTTAAATGCACTAAAAAGACGGAAATAAATTTTGAAGTAAAGGACCCCGCAAACACCTTATGGGATTTGGGTCCCGGTGGATTTTTTTGAATTTTTGGTATGACGTAGTCCATGTTATTCTCAACCAATGTTACCATTGCGCCAACTCAAAAAAATGAACAGTTTTGCTGCTAGGGGGCGTTGAAATCACCCCTAGCGCAGATTAGACTATTTATTTTTGAATCCGGTAACAATATGTTCACTTGTTTCATTGTTGCTAACGTTGCACAATATTGTGCTGTTTTATAAAAAAAATGTTACCCCCTCCTTCTTCCCCCCAACTCCTATTACGTAACGAAAAAGAAAATATTTCTTGGGTGCTTTTAAATGTATCGTCGAATGTTTAAATATGCCTTAATAAGGGAAATAGCAGTTTTGTATAATTATCCCCCCTCCCCCCGAAAGACACAAAATGAAAAAATTTCGGTGAATTTTTCTGAATTTTTAATATGATGTAGTTCAAGTTATTTTGAATCGAAAATAATTGGGTGACAAACCCCGAAAATGAATAGTTTTGATGCTAGGGGGCGTTGAAATCTCATTTTGCTCAGAATAGACTATTTATTAATATAGGCTGAAACAATTTCTCTACGTATTGTAGTTTAGATTATGCTGAACAATTGTGTGATTTCTTATAAAAAAAATCTGAAACCTCCCCCTTACCCCCAACCCCTATTTTAAAACACAAAAAAAAATTATTCTCGACTACTTGTAAATGCTTTATCAAAATAAATGTTTTATCAAAATAAATGTTTTAATCATTTCAAATGAAGGAAATCGTACAGTTGTTTAATTTAATCTCTCCCCTCTTCCTTTGAATCCACCAATATTTTTTTGAATGGAAGAAAAGGTGAAATTGAACCACTGTACAGTTTCCCTAATTTTAGCTGATTTAAACATTTATTTTGATAAAGCATTTACAATAAATATCTTGTTTTAAAATAGGGGTTGGGGGTAAGGGGAAGGTTTCAGATTTTTTTTTTAATAAGAAATCATACAATTGTTCAGCATAATCTAAACTACAATACGTAGAGAAATTGTTTCAGCCTATATTAATAAATAGTCTATTCTGAGCAAAATGAGATTTCAACGCCCCCTAGCATCAAAACCATTCATTTTCGGGGTTTGTCACCCAATTATTTTCGATTCAAAATAACTTGAACTATATCACATTAAAAATTCAGAAAAATCCACCGAAATTTTTTCATTTTGTGTCTTTCTGGGGAAGGGGGGATAATCATACAAAACTGCTATTTCCCTTATTAAGGCATATTTAAACGTTCGACGATACATTTAAAAGCACCCAAAAAATATTTTCTTTTTCGTTACGTAATAGGAGTTGGGGGGAAGAAGGAGGGGGGTAACATTTTTTTTATAAAACAGCACAATATTGTGCAACGTTAGCAACAATGAAACAAGTGAACATATTGTTACCGGATTCAAAAATGCGCTAGGGGTGATTTCAACGCCCCCTAGCAGCAAAACTGTTCATTTTTTTGAGTTGGCGCAATGGTAACATTCGTTGAGAATAACATGGACTACATCATACTAAAAATTCAAAAAAATCCACCGGGACCCAAATCCCATAAGGTGTTTGCGGGGTCCTTTAACCCATCGTTTTGTTAAATTATAAAATTTAAAATTATATAAAAAGCTTGTCGCGAGAATAAATCTTGAGGTAATTTAAAATAATTTACATTAAGAAATACATAGACAACTTTTTATATCATTTAAATTTTATAATGTAACAAAGCGATGGTTTCAATTCACTTTGAAATTAATTTTCTTCTTTTTATTGGATTTAAATAAGAGCTTTTCTCTAAAAAGTTTTTTAAAAGTTTATTTATTTTTTTCTTTTTTAGTTTTCTTTGGAAATGTTTCCCAGTCTGTTCATTTCAATTGAAGTGTCATTGTTGCATGGTCGCTTGCCTGTTAATTTCCGAATTTCTACGCGTTCTCTATCTAGCTTTCGAGGGGGGAAGACGGGTAAATTTTTTTGAAACCGTATCATTTGATGTTCAGATAATTTACACTATTTTAACGAATTTTTCCAATTTCCATTTCGCGAGTATTCCTAATTTTTTCCGTGACAGGAAGATCAAGTTTTTCAATCATTATTCTCCAGTTTTTCGAAACTGTTGAAACATTTTCCGAATTCCTTTGCGTTCTCTATATACCTGAGAAGGGGGAACAAGGAAGTGAAATTTCTTCAAACCCTAATATTCGACGGTTAGATATTTTTCACTATTTTATTTATCCGATTTTAATTTCACAAATTTTCCGATTTTTTTCGAGAAGAGGGGGGGGGGGGCGAGCACCCCCAGCCTAATTTTTTGTTCGCTGTAATTTCTGACGTTCAAATCCATCAAGAAAACTTCCGAAACCCTATGCGTTCTCTATCTAGCTTTCGGGGGGCACTGAGAGACAATTTCTTTTTTCAACCATAATATTCAACGGTCAGATATGTTTCTCTATTTTTACGGATTTTTCAGATTTGAAATTCGCGAGTTTTCCAACTTTTTTCGAGAAAAGAGGGGGGTGGCCGAGCCGCCTTCTACCTTTTTTAGTGTAATATTTGACGTCCAAATCCGCCAAGAAAACTTCCGAAACCCTACGCGTTCTCTATCTAGCTTTCGGGGGGCACTGAGGGACAATTTCTTTTTTCAACCATAATATACGACGGTCAGATATTTTTCACTATTTTTACGGATTTTTCAGATTTCAAATTCGCGAGTTTTCCAACTTTTTTCGAGAAAAGAGGGGGGTGGCCGAGCCGCCTTCTACCTTTCTATAGTGTAATTTTTGATGTCCAAATCCGTCAATTAAACTTCCGAAACCCTACGCGTTCTCTATCTAGCTTTCGGGGGGCACTGAGGGACAATTTCTTTTTTCAACCATAATATACGACGGTCAGATATTTTTCACTATTTTTACGAATTTTTCAGATTTCAAATTCGCGAGTTTTCCAACTTTTTTCGAGAAAAGATGGGGGTGGCCGAGCCGCCTTCTACCTTTTTTGTGTAATTTTTGACGTCCAAATCCATCAAGAAAACTTCCAAAACCCTCCGCGTTCTCTATCTAGCTTTCGGGGGAAGCAGGGGGGGCAATTCAATCGACATTAATGTATTGTCATCGGAACTGAACCAACGTGTAAAATTTCAATTCCATAGGATGAGAGGAAGTGGTTTGCATCTATCTGACACACACAAACACAGAGCAAGTTAAATAAAAGCTTTTAATAATAAAATCACACTCCTGCGAGCTTCAAGAACGATAAAGAGGCAACGTCGCATGTTGTTATTCCTACCAAGTACAGACGAATCTAAAATATTTCAACTCACCGAAACAGAATGAATAGAGACGCGACAAAGAGTAATGTTTGTTGCATACAATTTTGTTTCCGTAGGGAAGTGAATTGCAGCTATAGCATTGCCATCTAGCGCTTTTAGGTTCTCAAGGATGCGAAAACTCTCATCTTAACATTGTTGTATAAATGGCGCCATTTGATATAACAGATTCAAATTTCGCTTTTAACATATATTTAAGCACAATTTTAAAATGATGTTGACTAAATGCACCTTTAATTTTTATACAGAAAGCAAAACTGTCAATGTGTGCATGTATGCCAATAAAACGAAATTGAACGTACCACCAATTTATTTCTTATCGAATATGGTCCATTGAGATTCCCGCAGGTCAAAATATCAGAAACTAAGAGATTTGTAACCTTAACGTACTTTGGGTGAAGAACTTTTGAGTTCATAAGCTTAAGTGTCCAAAGTGTAACGGTGTTTATGTGGGACAATGTAGACGTAATGTTCCAAAAAGTTATACTGAACATGAAAAGGTCTTTCAGACGAGGAAAATATGATTTGAGGATTACAAACCATTCCTTGGAATGCAACCACAAGTTTCCGAATCTGAATGATATGAAAATTTTGCAATATGCAAGCAAAGTTTATAAACTCAATTGTTTAGAATCTTTAGAAATTCATAAACGTAAACATTGCGGATGAACCTACTGAATGATCAACTGGATTTGATCTATTCACCGGTTTTTAACACAGCTTATCTACATCCCACATTGTTGCAAGTAAACAGGCTTCTGGTAAAAGTCATTAATAACCGCCATTCATAGGCCTCTGATAGATTTTAGGGTTTTTAAGGATAGTCATTATTCAACCCAGTTTATGTTTATTTGATAATGTCCATGTAAGAGAACACTGCTGTAACGTTAGTTACAAATAGAAGTGATATAAAAACATGGTAAGTATTGATTTCATTGAAAATATGAACAGGATGTTCATAAAGTCAGTTGTGGAATCATCTGCGACTGAAAGTTGGAATTTAGTCGCTGTTTTCCATCGTACAAGATAACCTCTCTTGGAAGGGATTCATGTTTTAAAGAGAAACATTCTCAATTGAAAATTGAATCAATACATGACTCCTCTGGAAATGGAAAAACCCTACGATAAAATTGAAGTTACTTTTTTGTAATATCTAACAGAAAACAACTACTTCCCCGGCAAAAACCACGCTGAACATTGAACTACATCTGATAGATATTGAGAAAGACCCTATATAACTTGAGAGAGAAAATCAGAAAGTGAAAATTTGCATTTTCATTCAGATAATTGATTATTTATGAAATGTCCAGTCATGTATTGATTCAATTTTCAATTGAGAATATTTCTCTTTAAAACATGGTACAGATCGACAAGTGTAAGGATGCCTCTGAGATGCGCAAACGATAGAAAGCGTGAGTAGATGTGCGACAAAGATAGACTACTGTTTATAGTGTTTAATAAGGCAGAGCGATTGAGCTCCTGTCCCACTCCAGGGTTTTGTCTACTGCGCAACCAATTCTCGGAGGCATCCTTACGCATGTCCATCGGTAAGTATTATTCCTCATTTTTCGTGATGATTTCCTACCGCATGGTATAATACTATAATATTCAACCGCATTCCGTAATAGGGAATATGCATAATTTTTTTTTTTTTATTTGTTTAATAAATTTTTTACTTCGTTACAACATAGTAAAAAATATAAATACGGTTGAAAGTCTTGGAATTAATTTTTAAAATAATATATAAAATACCGATTGAATTTGACCTATTTGAACGCCTCCATTTTCGCGCGGTGTGGATGACGTCACATGGCACGATCAGTGTTGTTCTTCTTCAGTGTCGTTCGTTGAGACGTACTCTGATTGCCCTACTTGCTCGAAGTTGATATTTTATAAAAGAGTAAGACAAATGCAGTACAAGTGTTAGAGAGAGATGAACATATGTGAAAGTGATCTCGATCAACCAGAGCAGTCTTCAATGAACAAGCCTTTCTATGGTTATGGCCATTGACACTATTGACAGTTATTAATTAGGTTAAGGATTTGCAGTTTTAATCGCTATTACGATAATGGAAAATGCTAAAAAACCATTATATAGGTATTGTCTAGTACCGGAATGCCAAAACATAATTATAAGTACACCAAGTAAAGTATGTTTTTCTGTTCCAAGAGATGCGAATATGTAAACAATGGTGTAAGGTTATGAGAAGAGGCGAAGTATCTCCAATATCACATTTACATTGTTATGAAGATCATTATTTTCAAAGTGAGTACATTGTATTTCGATAGTTAACATGAAGTGAATTGATCAAAAGTAAGTTTTGTATGCATAAATGTTTTGTATATACCTGCCTCACCTAAATTACAAAAGGAAAACTATCATTTGATAAACTATTACTACTTATCAGATCAGGTATTGTCGGATTGTGCTTTGACAAAACCACTTTCAGTCATTGCTCTTGATAATTTACAATTGTCACTAGACCAAAATCGCACTATGTAATGGAAAACACTACATATATATAAATAAAAACAAATTTTCTATGAAAGACGACTAGCACAGTATGAATATCAACAAAAATAATTTACATAACGTGCCATGTGACGTCATTCTTCGTTTCGACCAATGGTGATGCGTTTCGCAAATTTGAATTCCGCGCGCTATTTATGCACTTTTTGATAGAAATTTTATGGAGTTGAATACAAACTAAATGATAAACTAATGGTTTAGGTGTAATTTCAAGACAATAAAGTATATGAGGTAAAAAAATCAAGTAAATTTAAATCACTTGCATTTTCCCTATTGTGCCTCATCCTATATCTTTTTAATCTTAACAAAATAAGCCAACTCCAAAGAATACAAAACCGTGGAATGCATATAATATTGAGGAGGATTCGGTTAACACCTCTAACTGCAATGTTCATTTCTTGAATGATTCACAGTACCACGAGGATCCTATTACTTCACAATTATTTTCATATTCAAAGCTTTGAATTAATTAGGGCCACTATACTTCCAAAAATATATAACTTTTTATAAATATACAAGAACACAACACTAGAAACAATAATATTTATTTTAATGAGAGCAATTACGTTAGTTCAATTAATTCATTAATTTTCGAAAGTTTTCATGAATTTAAGAACAATTTGAAGGAGTTTATTGAATATAAATAAATATACAGTCATGTTATTACTTATTTTATACCTTTCTTAATATTTTTTATGTATCAGTTGGTAGATGCCCATGTGTGTGATTAGTCTCGTTGTCAAATATTCATGTTGTAAACTTTACTGTCTGATTATGTTTTTTATGCATTTTTTATTACTCGAAATGTATATTATATTAGGTTTTATCCTATGTCAAATATATAACTACATATCTATTGTTCTATTACATACATAAATATATCTCACCAATAAAAAGGTAATAACTCTCATACTACTTCGATGCTCTATCAGTTTTTGGAGGTTAGTAGTAATAGCCAATATATCTTTTCCATCTACTAAACCGGCTCCTACCAGTTCACTTGCTATGCCTTCAGCTGAATCCTTGCCAACTGCAAACTCGAATCTAATATCGTTCAACTCTCGCTTCGCATTCCTGAAAGATATCAAACAATTCGTGTCTTCAATTTAGGTTTAATTAAGAGAATAGAAAAATTTGATCAAATCAAAAAATTAATAATTTCACCAAGCAAAATGTAATGAATTATTCATTTGGCATCAAATGATACATTGTATTTTAATTTTTCCCTTCCAGAAAAACCAACTGCAGGAAATATCCCTTTGCCAACTCTGGAAAAAAGTATAGTTTATTTTCAAGAAAAGGTTTCTCACACTATTTCTGCAATGATATAAGTTCTCGGAAATATGGGTTGATGACATTAGACTAGTAACAGTTTCTTTTGTAACTGAAAGTAACGTATTATCGACAGATAAGATTTCAAAAAAAATGTATGACATGCTGAGATTCTTAATAAAAATTCAGGATTAAAAAAATCAACTTAAAAATATTTTCAAACAATACTGAACATGAGATATTCAATAACAGCACAAAAAGGGTTGGTTCATGTTGGAATTCATGAAAGAGCATCTAAAAATAATTGAGTTGTTCATGAGTAATCACTTAGCAAGAACAAAAATTGGAAAAAAAAGGTGAGGAAGGGTACATACAAACCTGAAGGTGGGAAACTGCCTGTGCGGGGTTCTAGGAAAAATAAAAACAGGATTAAAAATAAATTATCATCATATTTGATTCCCTAAGGATAATGACAATTATTTGTTTGAAGGTTGTAGACGATGTAGTAACTTGATTACTTGCATTTCGGACTTCCATCGTCTTAATGGTTGAAAGATTTCTACTTCTTTCAATTTTTCATTACGTTTCAATTGCTTGAATCTGCAATCGTCTTCATTTACTGACAATATTATATGAATACAAATTAAGAATTTACACGACCTTTTATAGGTCTGCTGGTATGGTGTAATTACGTTGTAATAGACTACCTAAGCGTGACATCAAAGTGGGTGAAACTTGGAAAAACCTTTCCAAACATTGAAAAAAAATTTTTCGGCAAAATGTTTAATATGAGTCTTTATTAAAAATAATATCGATTATCCTTATTCCCGACGGAATTATGCAAAATCATCAAATCAATAATTTCTTATGGGGTTTTAACACGTATTACCAGATTTTTTGGAAAGGTTTTATAAGCTCCGCCCACTTGTCAGGACTTAGGTAGTCTATACGCGCGGTCTTGAGGCGCGCGTGTATTTAAGGCTTTTTCTTCCTCCAAAACGCTCCATTAGCATTTTTAATTTCCACGCTCGGTTGACTGAAAGCACCATTGGCTTCGATATAGGCGGTTTCAACAAATTTGCTATTGAACCAATGTTCCTCTCTATGAAGAACACTAGCCTCGTCTCAAAGAATTCGGTGGCTCTCTGTCCATGCGTGGTCGGCAATTCCCGATTTAGATGATTCCCCCCGTTGAATTCACTTTTTGTGTTCAGCTAAGCTTACAGATAATGGCCGCTTGGTCTCTCCGATATAGGAATCTCCACATTCACATAAGACCTCGCAAGTACAATTTTTGCTGGATTCTGTTTTGTTATCTGGTTTCGTCTTGGTGAGGAAGCTTCGTAAGGTACTGCTGGATTAAAAGCAACTCTTGATGTTGTATTTGTTTCCGATCCTTTGTCTTGAAAAATAGGCATTAGCCTGAAGAGGAGGGGAACAGGGAAGCTCTACTTGTGTTTGGCGGTTTTCACGAGCTTTTCTCATTTGTTTGAATTTAAGAAACCACTTCAATTCCTCTTTTTCCTCCTAAGATATCACTTGCCGAATAGCAGAGATTTCACTATTCGTGCGGGCCGTTTGATGAACGTTTCCGCGTGCAAGTGGGCCCCCTTCAAGGCTATTCCCGGTTCTAGCTCGAGAGACATCGAGACCCGATATTACTGAAATATTGCCAGGAGTGCGTTCGAACATTCTCGCTTCGTACATTCTCGAATCTATTTGCAAATCAGTGGAAGTATTGAGGGGACCGGAGGTCCCTGAACGGAACGTATTACGTTCCAAATTCTGAAATGCTTCCACAATTCGGCGTGGGGAACCGGTATTTTTCGAGATTTGAAATTCCCCAGCGGGTTGACCACCAAAAGTCAAAAAACTAGGCAAGTCCCTCAAAGGCCAGTTATCAAAATTTTGAGCTGAAATTTCCCTCAGACTCAGATCACGCCTTGCATTCTGATTAACAGAAAAATTGCTTCGAGATTCATCATTGTCTTCATCAGGACTTTTATCTACATTCACACAATCCATACTACAATGCGCAAGATTCAACCTAGGAGATGCAAGAGAATTTAAATGAAACGCTTTTTGAGAATCTAGGTGGGAACTATAGGTTCTGTGGCGTTATTTTCGCCGAGTCGCGATTCAACAACCACTTGTGAGCTCTTCGGGAAGAGTGCGTGGAGCCTGCCTTCTTTGACGGCCACGCATAGTAAAACCCAACGGTTTCTATTGACTGTGGGGTTTTCCAAACTAGAGCCAAAAGAAAAATTTGTATTTACAGAAAATGTACCACTTATAGGAGCAGTTAGGATGGGCTGTAAGGCCAGATGTTTCTCAAACAGAGAACAATCAAGAGCTTGGTTGGATATAAAACGCGTGAAATTTTCAGCGGGGTGAAGTACACATGAGGTTGGTTGCACTTTTGTTTGCCTGCGCGTCCTCGGACGAAAATTGTAGGATATCAGGGGAAGGCCAAAAGTGGAGTTACTCCCTAGGAAAACAATAATCGCGTACCGTGATTTATACTTAGTAAATTCCCCTAAGACGAAGAGCTAAATAACGCGTACAATCCTAAACACTATATTCAAATAATCTCTAAAAAAAAAACAATATCCTCAAATATTTGCTGAAAATGAAAGGTATAGTTATTTATGTTATACGAACTGTACTCGGAAACACTAGTGGCACAACCAATAGCGCAATAAAAACCCGCAAGGAAATACACAACACTGCACTGCAATAATCGCGAACACCAATAATATTCGCATAATAATTAAGCCGGGGCTAGAACTCTTATCGGTGACAAAAAAAATAGTCGCGCTAAAGTATCTCTCACTGCCGCGTCCGAAACCGATTCCCGACGCTAAGTGTGAAACGACGCTGCGTATACTATGCCCGTGCCATCCGAACCGACGCCCGAAGCTAAGTGTCCTTTTTCACCATTCCAAAAATCTCTCCTGTCCTTCCGAAAGCTATGACAAAATCAAAAGTCAAAGTCAAAATATGCTTTATTGTCGGAAGTTAATGATAAACTTATTGACAAAGCTTTATTGCATTAAAGATAATGTTGAAAAATTTATGGAAATTAAATTAATACTTAAAAAGTATAATGGTAATACTCCCTATTATTCCTGGTGAGAGGGAACACCACCACTATATGCGCTCCCACACTCTAGTTTTCTAGAACTTTCCGCCAGGCATAAAAAAAACCGTTTGTCTGCCCACCATGTGTCTCTCACTTTTCAACAGCTCTGCTTTCAAAAACATTACTTGGCTTTTTCTTTTCTTAAAAATCTCAACACTCGTTCAAGTGGCGAACTAAATACCGAAGACATGCTCCCTACGTTTTATCGAGAAAAATATACATGCTATTAATTCCTAAGACGCCCTGTTGTTTTCTCTTCCGCTAAAATATCTCAAGTGCCTTCCAAAATGCCTTGTTTTTTGACCGTATCAACTGCCCTCGAAGTAACCATTTCATGTTTTATTTTCTCGTTTGAAAAAGGTGTCAGCACTCACTAGGGTGGGTGACCATAAACCAGTAATGAGATGTGGACGAAATTAGTAAAGTTTTAAAATGCGTGTGTAATGTTTATTGAGCGATTATATATTTCGATAAAGTTGACATCCTCATTCGCGGGGGATAATTTATATAGATTTCCACACGAAACCTTCTGATATTCTCGAAAATCCCCTGATGTAAGGAAGGACAAGAACGGGGTTTTGTAATCGTTCTTCGATCGTCTTGGTCCTTTGGTGTTGTTTCTGAATTCCTCCTATGAGTTTTTCGGAATATCCGTTTCGGCGTAGGCCCTTTTTGATATAGTTTATTTCCGCACCTGGTTGTTGCAAATACACATTACATTGCTATCTCCACCCACGTTCTTACAATGCCCCTATTCGTGGAATTCTTGTGATTGGAGCAGTAGTTGAGATATTGTCCAGTGTGTGTCTTCTTCCTTTAAACAGAGATGAGGATACCAGTATCTGTTCTTTCAGCTTTCACATCGAGAAAGGACAGGGTACTGTTAGTTTCCTTTTCCATCGTGAACTTGATTGGATCCCTCATGTTATTGATTTTTAAAAAGAAGTCCTCAAGGTGTTCATCTCCGTGGTTCCATATGATGAAGGTGTCGTCCACGTATCTTAGCCATAACGCGCGCCACGAGACCGCGAGTAATTACAACGTAATTACACCATACTGACAGACCTATGAAACATCGTGTAGATTCTTAATTTGTCAGTATTCACCTGAAGACGATTGCAGATTCAAGCAATTGAAACGTAGTAAAAATTGAAAGAAGTAGAAATCTTTCAACCATTAAGACGATGGAAGTCCGAAATGTAATCTGACAATTATTGTTGCATCATTAGAATAAGGCCAGGTTTGTCATTGTCATGTATATTGTTTACATTCATTACTGTCAGTCAGTGAACTGTCCGATACTAATGTCATCGAGCTCACTGAAAGTAAATTATTATTAATAAAACTCTCTTCTATAAGTTGTTGTGCCTCAATACACGATCTACCTCATTATGGAAGTATGAAAGAAGACATAAAAACATTACAGTCATGAGGTCTTCATTTCTGCTTCTCCTATTAAATAAGTTTGCCGCATTTTACCAATCGACCGTGAGTTAGTGATTACGACGATTGAGTTGTTTGTCGTTTAAGAAACCGAAAAACAAAAAAATATTCATCATTGCACAAAAAAAATGTGTTTAGAGGTCTCTCAAATTTAAATTAAAATCAAGCACGAATGTATTTAAACATACAAGTACACCAAATTGATTTGTTTTTCCGTACCTAAAATAGTTAACTTTTATTCTTTATTAATATAACTTGCTGAAAGGTTCCACAAACAAAACTAAATGTCTTTTTTTTAATTTCTATATCTTTTTTCTATTTTCATGTTAGATAATGCTCTTCTGTATAAATATCATTTATTGTTCCTTCATTACTAGTATCACTGAATTAATTCTCATCTCTATGTTGTGAGCTGAACCTGCTAAACGTCGCTCTATCATGACCCTTTTCTTATTTGAAAGGCAAAGATTAGGAACTCACCTCCTAAGATATTTACCAAAGCTTACAACCCCCAAAAATTTAGAAACAATGCCAATTTTTATGAGTGGGCGAGCATTTATGGAATACGAAGGACTCCAATAGTAAATGAAAAACAAATGAATGAATAAGTAATAATAATAATATAATTCATTTGGTTGAACAGTACTCTTGAAAAAATCAATGCAGTGAACAAATAAAAGTTCAAGTTCGTATGTCCAAACGTAGGTATAGTATAAAAAAGTATAAATATAAAAACAGCATATAGACATGTAAAAAAGTTGAAATTATATACAAAACAGTTTGTCAGTTCAGGAGACAGTTCAAACTAAAAATAAGAAATATATAATACCAGAATATTCTGTAAATTAAAACAAAACACTTAAGAGTGAAGAGTGAAAACCTAAAATGTTCAAGCTGAATATCTTGAATGGTGTAAGAGGTTCTTTGAAGTAAATTTTTTTTCAGATGACTTTTGACACCGGTGTGAAGCTGGCAGTTGATTTTCAGCAGTAACTTTCGATCCAGCAGTTAAACCACCATTGGCGTCGATAAAAATATAATTTTCGCTACTTCGGATAAAAATTACTGTGTACGAACTCATTCAGAATAAGAAGTTTTCACAAAATGCACGACCCGTATCAATTTCATTCACTTGCAAAGGGGATGAAGGGTTGAATTCAACACATCAAAATAATTAAAGTTCGCAAATGCCTTCAGAAAAAAACTGCCAACTTGTGATTCACAGGACATGTTTGTATACATGGAATGAACGTCCCGTAGCAATTTCATTCACTTGTAAAGGGGATGAAGTGTTAAAATCAACCCTCTGGAAGAAATAAATTGAATAAAAAACTGCAGAAAAAACTGCCAACTTGAAATTCACAGGACACGTTTGCATACATGGAATGAACGTCCCTCGTATTGATTTGATCCATTTGCATAGGAGATGAAGGGTTGAATCAACCCTTCAAAAGAATTGAAATGGACAAATGCCTTCAGAAAAAAACCTGCCAACTTTAAATTCAAAGGACACGTTGGTAAAAATGGAATAAAAGTCACGTATCAGTTTCATCCACTTGCAAAGGGGACGATTTACACAAAAGCTTGATGAATTATACATCTAAACCTTCCTCATGAATTGTGAAAAACGTATGAAAATCCTTTTAGTAGTTTTTGAGTTTATGGCGTTCAGACAGCCGGACAGACGCGGCGGAGGAACTTTGATTTATAAAATGTTGTGATAGTGATCCACCCCCACAGCTGAACACATCTTACTGTATCACATGTTTATGTTTAATACCGGGAAGCCAGTCATGGCCATCCAAATTCGTCATATAAAGAAAATTCGCGGTATTTGAATTGAACTAAATATTTCGAATCTTCGCTGTCCAGTGTTTCTGAAAATGATTTTCTTTTTCCACCAACATCTATTATGAAAAGTTTCTTATTAATCAAAATGGTGGTGGCTTTTTATACAGAAAAAAATCAATTTTTTTTTTTCAGTTTTCAGAAGGCCTTTGCCCATTTTATTTCTCTCGGTGGGATGATTTCAACCCTTCATCCCCTTTGCAAGTTGATGAAATTGATACGGGAAGTTCATTCGAAGTATACAAACGTGTCCTGTGAATTTCAAGTTGGCAGGTTATTTTTGAAGGCGTTTGTCCATTTTAGTTCTCCCGGAGGATTGAATCCTTGTATACAAACGTGTCCTGTGAATGAAAAGTTGACAGGTTTTTATTGAAAGCATTTGACCATTTTAATCCTTTTGGTGGGGTGATTTCAGCCCTTCATCCCCTTTGCAAGTGGATGAAATCGATACGGGACGTTCATTCCATGTATACGAACGTGTCCTGTGAATTTCAAGTTGGCAGGTTAGTCGTATAGAATTTACTTAGGGGATGAAATTGATACGGGACGTTCATTTCATGTATACAAACATGCCCCTTACAAGTTGGCAGGTTTTTTTATGAAGAAATTTGACCATTTTAATTCTTTTGAAGGGTTGAATTCAACCGTCTGTTTCCTTTGCAAGTGGATGAAATTGATACGGGACGTACATTTTGTGAAAACTTCTTATTCTGAATGAGTTTTTTCACAGTTTTTCAATTTTTATCCAAATCAGTGAAAATTATATTTTTACCGACGCCAATGGTGGTTTTACTGCTGGATCGCAAGTTACTGCTGAAAATTAACTGCTAACTTCACACCGGTACTTTTAAATAAATGATTTGGAGTATTTTCTGTTGAATATTATAGAATTCACAACCTTTGTACTCTACGCTATTTTCATACATGAGCATTTCGAAAGACTAGATCTCTACATAATTACATTCATTACTTGCTGCTGGTTTGAAGCCAGGAGGAACAAAGAATTTTTCAATTATCCAGTTTTGAGTTTGGGTTCAATAAGCATTTCACATTCAACCCCAAGAAGATATATTCGAGTTAGAGATAAAGAAAACCTTATCTTCAACACCAAGAACCAATCCCAAGTGTTATGGAAGCAGAGTTTTTTGACACCCCACCGACTAGATACCTAATGACAGAACTATCAAAATAATATAACACTGATCTTACCTCATCCTCAAGACTAGGTTGATGGGTGGTGGATCTCCTTCGCTACTCTCATGATCCGAGCCAGATGACCCTATTGATACCAAGGTGTTCATTGGTTTCGAGTCAGTATCACTTCCACTGGAATCATCACCGTCATCTTCACTCGACCACACCCATTCACCTGTTTCTTTTCGATGCAGACGTCCCGAAGCACCAGGTTGTCGTTTCGATGCCTAAGAAACATAAAGTTCTATAGATCCATACATAGAAAATGCTCAGGCAGTATGTAAATGTATTTGTGGAGAATTTATTTCTGAACTTTTGCAATCAACAGTTTTGTATTTATGAGATATTTAATGTATTCAATATTGATACAAATTTTATTTTCACGTTTTGAAATCAGAAAAGAAGAATAAGCCCATGGTAAATCCTGAAAGTCAGAAAAGACTACAAGAATAATCCCAAGTGACTGATGGTTTCCACTATTGTGTAGTGCTGTAAAATGGGATATTTCATGTTTCAACAGTGGTATAGTAGATACCTTCTGGTTGCACTCGTCGCGTCGACCAGTGAAATCTAATTATTCTTACAATTCTGGATTCAGAAATGGATCTGAATTTCTTTTGAATGACACGCCCCTCAGGTTGCTCCTCCCACACGACTGGTGAGGAGAAGAGAGAGGATCATATAGCCAGTATGACATCTGGCACAGGGTAGGATCGGGAATGGGAAAAGATAAAACTCATTCGGCTCGATAGAAAATATGGAATATTATAACTTTTACAATTAATAGCTTTATTCAATAACATGTGTTCGTCACTTGGGGAACAATACTCCATAACATTTTTATATCAGGAAAAATCAAGAGGCGGCTCCAGAATGTTGGACGAGCTTTGTGATTTTTGATAGGATTCCATTCAAAATTGGTATAGGTATAGAAGCTTTTAGGTTTGGGATGACATAATTTTTTTTGATAATTCAACGTAGCGGATCCAAAATACCGGACGAAATTTCTGATTCTTATTTTGAGTTGGTATAGGTATAGGGATATTTGTGGTAGGAGATCATGATTTTTTTGTCAATGTTTGATAATTCGTAATGACAGCTACAAAACGGTGGACGAATAATTATTGTCCGATTCCGTTCAAAATTAGAATATCGGTGATTTTATCTTTTTTGTCAAAATAAAAAAATTCAAGATGGCGGCCCCGAGATTTAAGGTCACATTCTGTTCAAAATTTGTATCTAGGAGTTTTTGGAAAAGGAGAAGAGTTTTTCAAAACTAAATAATTCAATATGACATATTTTACGAATGATCTAAAGAAAATATTCGTTTTCAGTGCATTTGAATAAATGAGAGTATCACAGAAATTCACCGAGAAAATATTTAATTACAGGGAGATTTCCAAAAAAAATCGATTCTCGGATTTTCTTCCATACATATCTTTTGAATAGCCCTGTATATCATATATGAATTATATATATTTCGTAGTGACTCAATGTCACCTACTAACATGCAGTACAAAGTATATAAAATAAAATAATAAAATACAGCGGCGATCAACTTTCTGACTCGCCCTGTAAAAAATGTTTGCATACCTCATTATTATAAACCAACCAGAAGCAAATCCAGCCAGATATTTGAAATTCCTGAAAGTTGAATTATATTTCAAGTCAACGATCCTTTTTTTTTATTTTTGAGTATCCCTGTAGCAAATGAAACTTTTTCTCATGAGGGACTGATATTTAGTGGCATTGGAACACTATCACAGGAATTTTTTTGTCATACATTGAAGAAAATAAGAAATACATGCTTTTGAAAAATGGCTATTTTCCAACTTCAACGCCCTGTATCTCTGAAACTAGTCATAGGATTGAGTTGCGCCCATGGACACTATTGTTCAGAAAGTCGTCAACTACAATAAACTAACATCCATAAACCAGCTGCCTGGTCCTTTTCGTGCAAACTTTCAAACTACCACGAAAACAAACAGGTTTTAATCTACATGGTGGTTCTTAGAAATATTTTCAAGTTTCTGATTTCTTAATTCGCTGTCAAATGCTTGACGTGCTATACGTTGTCTCAATAAATACCTGTGATTTGACGTTCTTACATCTGATTGGTCCATAGCGTTAGCTGACATCATAGAATCGTTCGTACCGTTATTTTGTGGGTAGGGAACTAATTGAGAATTTTTGAGAACTGGAAGCCAAACCTTGTTCAATTGTAGTCTTTCTTCGGTTCTGTTGAAGTTGTTGTGGTGTTTCTGAATTTCAATTGCTTCCTGGAAGAGTCTTGGGTAATAGGCAGATGTTGAAGAGATGACTTGGGTTTCCTCAAATTTCACTCTATGGTTATCGTTGTTGAGAGTATGTTCTGCGACAGCGGATTTCTGTGTGTGCCCTAACCGACAGCAAGCCTTGTGCTCTTTGATTCTTGTTTTAACAGAGCGTTTCGTGGTTTCGATATAAACGCTGCCACAGGAACATGGAATGCGATAAACCCCAGAAGAGCATAGTACGTCTCGTTTATATTTCGCTGATCTAAAGTGGTCTTTCAGTTTTTTTGAAGGTTTATAAACGGTTTTAATCTCATATTTTCGTAGAATACGGCCAATGCGATCTGTAACTGAATATTCAATAACAAAATATATGAGCAATTAGATGGTGTTTCAATGGGAAGCCCACTTAGCCCAGTTATAGCTAATTTCTTCATGAAAAAACTAGAAGAAAAGGCAATTGAAACTGCAAATTTAAAACCCAAGGTATGGTTAAGATATGTAGATGATATGTAGATGATACGTTTATAATTTGGAGCCATGGACCAGAAAAACTTAATGAATTCTTTAACCATATCAATGACATACACCCGAATATTCAATTCACCATGGAAATTGAAAATGAGAAGAAACTGTCATTCTTAGACGTTCTCATTTCTCGAAAAGAAAGACGTCTGGGGCATACGGTATATAGAAAACCAACACACACTGATCGATATCTCCACAATACCTCAAACCATCATCTGAGCCAAAAACAAGGTGTAATCAAGACATTAGTTGATCGAGCTAGAAGAATTTGCGAACCTGAATACCTGGAAGCTGAACTGAAACATCTAAAAAACGCTCTTATTTCTAATGGGTACAAAGAAAGAGATATTGAGAGGTGTATGAAAAATAGAAGAGAAATCAGAGACGGAAGAATCAATAGTAGACCAAATGATTGTCCATCCAGTGAACCAAGTAGTAGTCAAACCAACACCGAAAAAAGAAAAGCATTCTTACCATATGTTCCCAGAGTTATAGATCGTATTGGCCGTATTCTACGAAAATATGAGATTAAAACCGTTTATGAACCTTCAAAAAACTGAAAGACCACTTTAGATCAGCGAAGGACAAACGAGACGTACTATGCTCTTCTGGGGTTTATCGCATTCCATGTTCCTGTGGCAGCGTTTACATCGGAACCACGAAACGCTCCGTTAAAACAAGAATCAAAGAGAACAAGGCTTGCTGTCGGTTAGGGCTCACACATAAATCCGCTGTCGCAGAACATACTCTCAACAACGATAACCATAGCTTGAAATTTGAGGAAACCCAAGTCATCTCTTCAACATCTGCCTATTACCCAAGACTCTTCCGGGAAGCAATTGAAATTCAGAAACACCACAAAAACAGAACCGAAGAAGGACTACAATTGAACAAGGTTTGGCTTCCAGTTCTCAAAAATTCTCAATTAGCTCCCTACCCACAAAATAACGGTACGAACGATTCTATGTCAGCTAACGCTATGGACCAATCAGATGTAAGAACGTCAAATCACAGGTATTTATTGAGACAACGTATAACAAATGTCAAGCATTTGACAGCGAATTAAGTAATCAGAAACTTGAAAATATCTCTTGAAAATGCTAACCACTCGTGTTGGCGAAACGTCGAGATCTTCTATAAACATACGTCGGCCTCACAACCCGAAGAACCACCATGTAAGTGACGATGGCCGCGAAAGCCTTCCACAATTTATAGGTTTTAATCTAGATTTGTCATTTGGAAGAACGAACACCGAATTATCTAATTCGGACCTGTATCTTACAAGAATCGCCAAGTTAAAAGTGAGGCGGAGTTTCTTATTTAGGAGGCTAAAGACCGTTAAGAGAATTATAAATTTTCAGTGCTCTTCCCTCATTGGTGCCCGATAATTTGGAGGGACTTCGGAATAGTAAGACATCCGGGCTTGGATTTGAAAAGGGTATTTAATTTTCAATTTTCAGTGTTAGAATTTCAATTAAAGAATGGATTGCTTAAATACTGTTTATAGAAGGAAGGAATAAGTTAAAAAAATGTTTTGTGGAAACTCAACTTTGAGATATAAGCTCATTGGCACCTTTACATTGATTCTTATGATATTCAAAATCACTACACCAAAACGAAAAAAAAAATCGAAAAACTCACTTTCTGTACTCTCGTCTCCAAACTGGGTCCGATGGCTACCAAAGTAGACTGTAGATACTTTTTATCTTTCGCTTTCTTGAAGAAAGGATGTTTTAGTAATTCTGCAGCCGTTGGCCTCTTTGGAGCTTCCTTTTGTAAGCAATCTGTAACCATTTTTCTGAAGGTTTTGCCATAAGCCTGACAAATAATAATAATCAATGAGCAAGATGATAAAATCGAGTGACCCTGTCAGAGTAGGCCATTTTTATCTTTTTAAGTCGAATATCAAAATAAACTATTATTAAAAGTTTTTCCCATAAGATGCCAATGAAGGACATTGCATATACACTGGAAATATTCTTTCCTCTTACGGATCCAAAGCATCAACAAAAACTAATAAAATATCAACTATAATTTTTGACAATTACTGCTCAGCTCTTCTATTAAGAATTCATCTACATATACAGTTTGATGATCAATTGTTTCAGAAAACAAAAAAATTACATCAGAGGTATTATCATATTATCGACTAAAGAATGGCAAATAAATTCATGAACTATTAACAAACACATTTTAATCTTCTTCTAATTTACCTTGTATTGGTCCTTTTCATCAGCACCAGTATCAAGGTTAGGAGGATCATTCTGCAGGGTCAGCATTAGTACTTTCATGGGTGGGTACTTATGGTAAGGTGCTGTTCCGGTTGCCATTTCTATGGCAGTTATACCAAATGACCAGATATCTGCCTTGAAATCATAACCGTGATCCTGAAAATATAAAAATGCATATAACCGTTAATATATACAACAGAGCCAGAGGAAATAAATAAGCAGTGGCCTAAGGAAATTTTAATAAATATTGTCGTTTGTATTCTAGAAAATTATTCAACTATGGGTACTCTTCATTGATAAGGACCAATTGGCATTGTAGCTCACAATTAAACAATAATTCGAAAATAGGACACTCAAAGATTACACTTGCTCCAAAACCAAAATTATCAATGAATCATTTTGAAACGAATGGGAGTGCCTCGATTTATTTTGGGACCTACACTATTCTTGCATGCATGCTAGAATCTGTTACTGAATCGATTGAATATGCTGATAGCAAAAATCCGATTTTATATTTCTGATACTATCATGAAAGAAACTAGACAGATAATTTTTCAACAGAAATGTTTCGCACCTGTTCCATGACTTCGGGTGCCATCCAACAAGGTGTACCTACGAAAGTGTGCCGGACTTTCTCCCTGGATATGTCTCGGCCTGTAGCCAGCCAGGCAGAAACTCCAAAATCAGCAATCTGAACAGTACCGTCTTCACCCAGGAGAATATTACCTGCCTTCACATCTCTGAAAGAAAATATTTTCGTTTGGAAAAATGCATTTCTTTATGACTGGGAACGAATAACTTTCAATCTTTTGAATTATTCTTTCTTCATCTATATTGTATGTTGAATTTTAAATATATGCTGAACCGAGACAAGGAAAAGATTGTTCAGTTTGAGAGTTTAGATTGATATTTTTCTGAACAGAATAATTAGTCCAACCCATATTTTTCCACATTATGGTTTAAGGTGCCCGTTTGATCAGGCTTGACAAACTAATCCGACAGAGGAGCCACCAGCCATTCGAATGAATATTTATCCAAGTATGCAACCATAAAAATGAAGCATTGTTACCGGCATCAATTGCTACTATGATAGTAAACATGCATTTGTATGGACTCGCAACAAGTATTTAAGAAATTTGGGAATCCCTAATCCTTTTCAGCACCCTCAAATATATTTACCAGAATTGCAATTGAAGATTTCGTTTGTGTATGATTCATCAACGGATTTGTATCAGTGCAGTGTTTCAATAATTTGTGTAAAATAAGGGGATTGTTATTTTTGGATATTTAAGTTTTGAGTGGTTTAAAAAAACATGAATTCCGTTAAGTGAAATGTGTGATCAATGTAATCGTGGTAGGTAAGTAGATAATTCTTGTTTCTCAATTATATGGAAAAATAGTTATTTGAAAATCAGAAAACTGCAATAAGTTCGGGTAATGTTTGGTTGCAGTGGCCGGAGAGACATTTCTTGTTTCTCAATTATAATGGTGAAATAGTTATTTGAAAATCAACAAACTGCAATGAGTGCGAGTAATGTTTGAGGGCAGAGGCTGAAGGTTGAGGTCTTCAATAACGAGCACTGGCAAAACAGAGAGTTGTGATATGACTAAGTGAAGCTGTCGCTTTCAGGCAAACCAGTGTGAGTTTCCACAGCTCACAGAGTTTTTACTTTCCTGCTTAGGGCTTAGTCAGGTAAAGAGTGTTTTGTGACAAATTTTTTGAGATACATAGCTGGTAAGTATTTAACTTGTATATTGTTGCAGGTTCAGGGTCAGCTGAATATCACAAAAAGAAATTCTTGCTATTTTGTTGCGTATGTCGGATATCATCACGAAATATTCATAGAAGAAATAAAAGAGGACGAAATTTTATGGAAAGAAGAGATGGTACCAACTGTGGAAAGGTTTTATGAGGATTGTGTTTTGGAAGAGATAATACGACAACGTTCCTTGCGAAATAAGAAATGCTATGCTCCACCATGGATAGAAGAAGTAATTGCACCGGGAAATAAAAAAGAAATATCTTTTTTCATTTGTTTCATTATTGCCCACCTCTTTGAATATTCTGTTACCCTACCACTACTTTTTTTTCATAATTTTTTCAAATTAAAAGTGATCAGCAAGTATAATGAGTCCAAAGATGTCCGTCGTGGTAATATCGGCGGAAACGGCAATAGTTGACTATAGTTTCTGTTATATAGTACATGAGACCATTTATGTTGCAGTATATAATTTCCAAACAAATATTGGAGGTTTGAGTTATTTCGGAACTTCATTCATACGGCAAGGATTTCTATCCTATAAAGGCAAGCCGGTATAATTTTCAGATTCCAGAGCAAGGTGTCCATCAACAAACCAAGGACACCTATTATCAGAACCATGCTTTGGGTGAAGCCTGCAGAGTTCAAAGAGTTATCGATTTTTACTCCATTTTTTACTCTTCTTTTCCGACGATGTTCGTTTCGACAGAAGCTAAAAACTATGACGAAAATGGTTTTACTATGAATATTATTATAATTATCTATTATTATCTTTGACTCACAGTATATGTGTACCTATATATTGATCGAGGCTCAACACTAGACTATTTTTTTTTTCTCTAAATCTTTATGAAACTGTAATAGTCAAGAATTTATGTCAGACCATTTTAAAATCTCAATCAATATGCAAATTTCCTAACTCCTCAAAAGTTTCAGTTCTGCTAATAATTCAATCATACTGATTTATCTGTTAATGATTGTGTAACTGCGGATTTTTACATACACAAATTGTATTCAGGTCTATTCTACCATTATGATTATCAGGTAAAAATTTCATTATACCTATATGAAATTGAAGAGACTTATTCCTTTTATTATTGGTTATATAATTTTTTTCAGAATACCTCTAACACTCAATTTTTATTTCAATTTTACAATTTACTAATGGGAAATCACTGTCCCCTCTATCAATCCATCAAAATATTTAATATCGGAAGAAATACAATTCTCGTTCACAAAGCTTAAGGATATAACCTATATAACTACAAAAGGTAATTTGAAATATTTAAATGTAAGTCATTTTAATACAGCAACGTCCGAGTCAATTCATCATTAAAAATAAATTAATAAGTTTATGTGGATATGTATAAAAACGATCTATGAATTCAATAAAACCCTTGCATACTATAGTGACTCTTATTTCAGAATCTGATTAATGAATTAAAGAACAAAAGAATATATTGAGCTGCCCCTCATAAGCACCAATACACGCCTATGATGCGACAAAATTTATAAAAGAATTTATAAAAAGCATTTCTCGCCGCTGAATGCGAATATTCGTCAACATCTTTCATTCTACTCTATTCATAGTGCTGTGCTTGTTCATTGCCATCACCCAAATTCCGGTTCATTCATAATTTTGAAGATAACGAATTGTACTGTGGCGCAATCTATTCGCAAATTGCTGAACTGACTCAGTGAGTAATAACATTGTTTAAATAGAAGCATTGTTTATATAGAATATAGTTAGTCAACCTTATGGGATTATAATTGGATCAAAATGGATGCGACATGTAGATGGCGATAGTGAGCTCGCATCCAAGTCATGTCGTAACTTTAGTGATCCGGCCTCCAAGTCATGTCGTAACTTGATTGAAACAATGGGACAGCATTAAAATCAAGGTTTTTTGAAGGAACCTGCATTAAAATGACTTCAAATATTCATGTTTGTAACTAATCACGCTAGATGACACTCGCGTTTGCGTCCAACACCAATTACACAGGCATTGACTAACTATCTTACTTCTATATACCTTTTCCACAGGCATTGACTAACTATCTTCTATCATTGTTTATATAGAAGTAAGATAGTTAGTCAATGCCTGTGTAATTGGTGTTGGACGCAAACGCGAGTGTCATCTAGCGTGATTAGTTACAAACATGAATATTTGAAGTCATTTTAATGCAGGTTCCTTCAAAAAACCTTGATTTTAATGCTGTCCCATTGTTTCAATCAAGTTACGACATGACTTGGAGGCCGGATCACTAAAGTTACGACATGACTTGGATGCGAGCTCACTATCGCCATCTACATGTCGCATCCATTTTGATCCAATTATAATCCCATAAGGTTGACTAACTATATTCTATATAAACAATGCTTCTATTTAAACAATGTTATTACTCACTGAGTCAGTTCAGCAATTTGCGAATAGATTGCGCCACAGTACAATTCGTTATCTTCAAAATTATGAATGAACCGGAATTTGGGTGATGGCAATGAACAAGCACAGCACTATGAATGCCTTTGTAATTGGTGTTGGACGCAAACGCGAGTGTCATCTAGCGTGATTAGTTACAAACATGAATATTTGACTTTATTTTAATACAGGTTTCTTCAAAAAACCCTGATTTTAATGCTGTCCCATTGTTTTAATCAAGTTACGACATGACTTGGAGGCCAGATAACTGAAGTTACGACATGACTTGGATGCGAGCTCACTATCGCCATCTACATGTCGCATCCATTTTGATCCAATTATAATCCCATAAGGTTGACTATCTTCTATATAAACAATGGTATTGGACATAAACGCAAGTAACATCTAGCGTGATTAGTTAGAAACATGAATATTTGACGTCATTTTAATGCAGGTTTCTTCAAAAAACCCCGATTTTAAAGCTTTTCCATTGTTTTAATCAAGTTACTACTTGACTTGGAGGCCAGATCACTGAAATTACGACATGACTTGGATCTTGCCACTGTCGCCATCTACATGTCGCATCCATTTGAATCCAATATAAATCCCATAAGGTTGGCTAACTATCTTACTTCTATATAAAAATGGTAATAAGATGCAATTTGCTAGATTTTGGAATATTGCCGCCTAATTCCTAGTGCTGCTCGCATTTCTCAAAAACACAGTGTAAAAAATTGGTCTATGTTGGGTTTTGAACGATTTCAACAGGTCTTCTTGTTGACACATTACAAAAACGTGAATTTTATCGGTTTGTTGACTTCCGCACAAAAAAATTACGAATTTTTTGAAAAAAATTGATTTCGAAAGTCTGAACAAGTACTCCATTAAGTATGATCCAAATATATTTACCAAATTTGAGTTATTTACGTGTCACCGATTCGCCGTCCGAGCAGTAGCCAGCATGCATGCCATTGAACGGCCACCTTAAAGTGTTCTTTTTTCTACTATTTTTGGAGTCCAGGTATCACCCCATTGTTTCCGTCGATAATTTCTGCGGCCGTTAGTTCAGTAGTAGATAACCCAGTATTCCAAACTTTGTTTATATACACCTTCAGAACTATAAATTGATTTCTCAACACCTACATGTTTCTTGCAAAACATCTCAAAGTTGAAAAGTTTGGAAAGAAATACTTTCAGTTTAAACCAATTTTCTTTCCGGAAAAAGATAACTTCAAGGAATTCCGTCATCAGTTGTTAAAAATAATGATCTAAGAATGAATTGATCACACAAGACATTTAAAATAAATAGTATAAGGATCTATTATTCTCACCTGTGAATCTGTCCGTTACTGTGAAAATACTCCAAACCCTTCAAAACTTCTTTCAGTACTGTGGCAATTGTAGCCTCATCAAAAACTCCATGTTTACAATTCGATGCTCTCATTTTGTGTTTTATGATATCTAGAAGACTGCCACCTGAAAATGAAACGAACAAAATTTTAAAAAAATATCAAATGAAAATGTATCTGGATAGAAGAGATCCTCCAAAGCTCTTTATTGTTTTTTTTCGAGGATAAGAATTACACCTGCGTTAATACGAGACGTGATTTAATTATTTATATTCTAATTTGAAGAATGCAGAAAATTACAACTAGTTTCAAATACCATATTTCATTACAATATTACAAAATACACTGAAATTGTTTTAGTCTAGTTGTCAAAACTGTCTCATGATCAGGGTTGGTAAAAAACAGTTTTTTTTTTAAAGCAAAACATTGTGTTTTTTTATTTGAAACTGCTTTATTTGATTTAAATCTTGTTTTTTTGTGCATTTTAAAAACATGATTTAAAACATTAAAAACATAAGTTTTGGTAAAAATATAGAAAAAACAGAAGAGATTGAGAGTATCGATATTGGTTCAGAATCAGAATGATTTAATTTTATGTTTATTTCTATCTCCCAATTTTGAATCCTATTTATTTTCAAGATAAGTCATATTTTATTAATTTGTTTTTCTGTTATTTAAGTTTTTGTTAATTTATTGATTATCTAGTGTTATTTTTCTATCAATGAAAAACTGATTTAAAACAATTGTTTTAAAACAAATATGTTTAATCAGAGGCACGTGTTTAAAATATGTTTTAAAACACTGTTTTAAAACGTGCCAACCCTGCTCATGACAGTCGGAAAGAGTTGTTTTGGAACAGTTTACCTCAGATTCCAGATTTCTTTATTGATTACTGTTTTTATCAAGCAAATGTTTGTTTGTTTATTAGGCAAGTATTGGTATGGTTCATAGGTTAATTAGCAGTATAAACCATATTATTTAGTTATATTTAAGAAACATGAAAATGATGAGAGTGTAAATAGTTCTTGTGTCAGCCAGTGTAACAGAAACAAGTGAGATAGATTCATCTTTAATAAACCAGGGAAACAATTACTTAAATTTTTTGAAATTGTGTAATTATAATTCTATTTGTGTATTGTTAAATGCTTTGAGTCAATGGGAGAAAAGCAAATGGAAATAGTCTACAACTGGCCATGCAGTTGCAGACTATAAACTACTTAATGACATCCTTATACAGATGAAATGATTAAACAGGTATGTAATGATGTTTACATTGTACCAAAAAGGGAATAATTTCAATCATTGGGAGAAACAAGTAATTTGTCTGTCGTCTGACATACTTTGTGATAAGTACTGTAACACGTTGAACACTCAATATTTCAGATATATAGAAAATGTATTGTGGAAAATTAGATGTCAATTCAATGCAAACATAAAAACACTACGATTTTACTTTTACAGAAGAAATCAATGAAAAAAATCAATTACTATTTTGCATCAAGTAAATAATGGAAAATTATGTTTCCTCAAGATATAAGTACTATAAGTATTTTCCCATGTTTAAAATGTTTTTTTTTCAAGTTTATTTATTTACCATAAAGTTAAAGTTGTAAAACCTAAATTAAAACGAAATTAGGTACTGAGATAATGGCATTATCTGCGACTGAATTTGAAGTTTCAGTCGATCGTTCGAAATAACCTCTATCAAAAATTAAACTTTATGACTACATGACCAATATGCACAGAAAACTCATATAAAGAAGATGAAATAGTTATTTATATATGATACAAAAGTTCGTGAATTAGGACTTTTTTTATGAGCGTGGAAAAAGCTCTTTACGAAAATGTATCTACAATTTTTTTCTACGACTGTTATTATATTGGCAAATTGTAGCAATTGTTGAGTATATTATTCTATGAAGTTTTCATTTGATGACTTCCGAGTAAAATCTGACGCAAAATACTGTCTTTTGGAATTATATGAACGATGCGTAAAACATAACTTTACGCACATTTGATTTTTTCACTTACGTGTGCTGAAAAGTATCACTTTAGGCACTGTGGACAGTGCGTAAAACCATAAATATTTCCATCTCCCCGATGATCGTGCATGGTCAGTAAACTATATTTTTTTCTACAACCGCTTACCAAAGTAGGTAGCCTTTGACGCTTTTAGATCTCAACGCAAAGCTGATGTTTTTTCAGAAATGTAATTTTGTGACAGCTTTTTCGCTTTAGAGCGAAAATATTGAAAAAACGGTCGATCTCCACAGCTTTTGTTGAAAACGAACCTATTCTTGCATGATGGTTAGTATAGACAATAAATTCATAACACTATTAGGAACTGTGGTGGTGTTGAGAGCGTAGCTGCTATCAAGCTGAAGGCTGTTAGAGATGTAAATTATTGGATATTTGGATAGCTTATTCATTTGGGATTACCATTGAGTGTTAATTTTCTCATGGGTAATATTAGGTGCCTATGTTGAATGAAGTGTCGGTCGTTTCTATGTCTAAAAGCTGCGTTTGAAGAAAAAAAACATGTGTTTATTTCGAGAACAAAGTGCCATTGCCGCTCTCCAAAGATTACCGCGCTCATCGCGCTCTAAATACACAAATAACTATATTGTACAACAAAAAATGTTAGGTCCGTTTAGGAGATGCCGTTCTGCATCATATGAATGATTTCTGGTGACAACCTCCTTTGAAACTCTCCTTATATGTCCATAAATTGTTGATAACATCAAACCATCAATTAAAGAACATATGTCCGCCAACACTTGAATTTTCAAATTTTCCAGTGTCCTACCCAAATAATTCTGGATATCTATCATGGCCGGATCCGGACATGAATTACAAAATTTGTCCTCCACCTTAAATGTTCGAATTGGTCTCCAACACAACAAGCCCCTGTATAGGTACCAATTTTGAAAGAATCTAATCAAAAATCGTATTCGCCATTTTTAATTTTGAAAAATACAAAATCTACTCGAGATTCGAATTATAAATAGTATTGGAAAATGAATCACAAAAACTGTTCGCTATCTTGTTTTATCTCCTGAGAAGGTCGTAACGAACCTGAATGAATTTAATGGACACCTGCCAAAGGCTTTGACCCCGTCATATAGACAGTAGATACCCGTAACGTGTGAGTGAAACTAAAGAAAAGCTGGTATAAATAATACTGATATATTATTACCAGGATGTATTGATATCTATTTAGCCTAGACCAGTTCCCTGTATAAACAAAATATTGCGTTACCATAGCAACGAACAATAACTTATTAGAAGTGTCAGTGTAAAGTTTGACGTCAAAAAAGTTAACCAGAGTACGCAATAAATTAAGAGAAAAAATATGTCCACCGAAATTGTGAAAATCGAAAAATTCGAGTATCGAGCCATCATCAAGTACCTGTATTTAAAAGGGTTACGAGGTAAGCAGATTTACGAAGATATGCTTAATACCCTCGGTGATCAATGTCCTTCGCATGCGACCGTGAAAAATTGGACTGCAAGCTTCAAAAGAGGTAAATTTTCCATTGAAGATGATGACCGATCGGGAAGGCCAGTTTCTGTGTCAGTCCCCGAAAATATCGATGCAGTTCATGACATGATTTTAACAGACCGTCGAATAGGGCTAAAACGGATATCTGAAGCACTGAATATTTCATACGAACGCGTTCATCATATAGTTCACGTCAATTTGGACATGAGAAATATTGCTGCAAAATGGATCCCCAAATGTTTGAATGTTGACCAAAAGCGTGCAAGGGTAGTAGCATCGCGTTCGATACGTGCTCAATTTGAAAACGATGTAGACTTCTTAAACCGAATTGTTACTATGGATCAGACTTGGGTACATTTCTACGATCCAGAAACAAAGCAACAATCGATGGAATGGCGACACTCCGGTTCTCCAAGACCTAAGAAGTTTCGTGTCCAAAAATTTGCTGGAAAAGTTCTTGCTTCAGTTTTTTGGGATTGCCATGGAGTACCGTCAAGTTGGGTGACTTGAGACAGTTTCAAAATTCAAAGGACTGTAAAATTGTATTCCAGCAAATTAAAATTATGAAACAAGGACACATTTTTGAGTCTACATACATTCTTCAAAATTGAATAATAAAAATGAGCTAAAATTTATCAGAAAATATTTTTTTTTGTTTTTTTGGGTGTCTCAAGTCACCTTCACAGGGGCTGTGACTTGAGACAGTAATTTGTTTTCATTATAAACTCAAGACGGACCGTCAATTTGCGGACTTGAGACATTAATAGTCTTTTTAAAAACGTAATAGAACATATTGTTTGATAAACACAACTCTTATTTGGAAAAATATATTTATTTTAAACATTTTACATTTTTAATACAAAACTAAAGTTTTAATTCTTAAAAAAATAAGTAGGAACTTCAAAAACTTTGGTAGAAACTAATCTAAATAAAGCATAACTCTTAAAAAACAAATAAAAAACTCATTTTAACGAAAAAAAAAGTTTTAAACAATTGTGCCAGATTTTTAAAGTTCCATAGGAAAATTGAATCTTCCTCGTCGAACAAACACAGGAACCAGCTTTGACAGGATTTGTTTTTTTTTAATATCTGTGATGTCCTCAATATCTGGATATACGTAAATATTTTTACCTTGTGGTGATTTGCGCATAAATTTACAAAAAACTAAATCCGGCTTTAGTTCAATAATTTGTCCAATGAATTTCTTCAAAATAACTGGCTTATGGGGAGCCTCATATGAAAATTGCACCAAAATAAAGTCATCAACTTTTAAATCCGAAGGATCAACCATATCCACGTCTTCTTCAAAATCTTCAGAGTTATCATATGACGATTGCGTGGAAAAGGAATCATTACTGTCACTGGAGAAATCTACACTTTTTTTATTTTTTCGAGAAATAATAGGTTTTTCTTTTGATGTTGACGGTGTCGGGTTATTAAATTGAGTAAAATCAGGTAGCTCTTCTTCAATTTCTTCCTGGTTTCCATTGACTCCATTTTCATTTACCGTCTGTTCTACTTCTAGAGTAGTATTTTTAACTCTCTTTCCAGGCTCGATTAGAATTTTTTTTCTTTTCCTCGTACCGGTTACTGTGTCCTTCGTATATAGATTGCTTAAAAAGACTTGAAAAGCATTATCTATTGACACTACAAAATTGTTTTCATCATTTGGCTGTTCTAAGCTCGGTGGCAACTTATCTAGTACTTTGTTTCTGTTGATTGGATTAATTCCACTTCCACGGAATCCAGCTATGAGATTTGCTGATGTCTTGTTGTCTACATTAAGTTGATCCAAACAATTTTTTAGCAGTCTGGGAAAAGTATCTTTCGGTACTACCCCCCAATGCTTCAATTTCCAATTTAAAAGAACATCTCTCCATGCGCTTTTGAGTGGTCTGAAATATGCTACGTCTAAGGGTTGGCAGATGTGGGTACTGTTTGGAGGTAGCAGGATAAATCGAATATTATTTTCTCTGCATAAGTCAATTACGGATTGTGAAATATGGCTGGCAAGATTGTCGCCTATTAGAGCTTTTGGCGACTCAATGGGGAGTTTTTTAAAATACGGTAACGCCGTAGATTTAAACCAATCCTCGAAAATCGCTTCATTAAACCAAGAGCTCTTTGATTGTATCTAGCACCAGCAGGGCCATTTTCTGTCCACGTTTTATACAAATGTTCGGCCTTATAAACTATGTAAGGTGGCAAAAGTTCACCCGATGCGGATCCTGCAAACATGGCTGCTTCTAGAGTTGTCCATTATACGATGTGCGTGTTTTGCACCTTTTCTGACAAGTACCTTGGTTTTTCCAGGATAGTCAGTTATATTTGTCTCATCATAATTGACCACTGCATTTGGTTCAACCCCTTGCAAACTTACTTCCAGCTCGTCAAAATATTTATTTATTACCTCCCTGTTAACACTTGCCCGTGCCCGTTTTATATTTTCACACCAGCGTTGTGAGAGTATATCCTTATGCCTTTTCAATGAACTTTCTCATAAATTCTCTTCCTGGCAAATTCTTTTTAAATTTTGATACCTGTCTACCAGAACTATCTAAATACGACTTAATCAAGTACCTTACATCAATAGATGTTAGTGGAAACCCCCAGACACTGGCTAACTGAATGTTATCCACCATCTTCTTTTCTTCCTCTGACGTGAAAACAGTTTGTCCACCTGCCTTTTTCATATGACGTCCTTTTGCTCTTCGATCTATCGTATCCTTTGAAATACCATATTTGCTTTGAAGTTTTCTTAATGAAACACCTCTATTTCTTTCAGCTACTGCAAGTTCTAAATCTTTTTCGTCATATCTTCTATAGTTGGCGCCTACTTTGTTTTTGTATCAACCCATTCTTGTAAATACCTGCAAAATGAACACGTACCTATTATTTAAGTAGGGTGACTTGACACATGTCTCAAATTACCCCTGGGGTGACTTGATACACGTCTCATCTCGCCCCTATAAATCACATTTTTTATTTTCTTATATAAATCAAAAAAAACTGTTTATGTTAACAAAAATGTATATAGCAATAAATACTTCCCATATACACTAACATCAATGTAAAATATGACCATTCCCATAAATTTGTCAGTTTGGACTACATACATAAAGTTTTTTAACATACCTATAAATCCCACAAACCCTATTCTTACAATAAAATACTAAAACCGCACTTACCTTCTTAATTAACCAGGAAAAACTATGAAAACAACTTGCATAGACTTGTCGTGAATGAATACCGCGTGGAAACTGAATTCCAGTACAATCTGCGGCGTTGCCAACCCTTCTCAGAAATACCTAAAGTTTTGTCACCAGGCAGTCTCAAGTCACCCAACTTGACGGTAATCATTATTGATTTTTTGGATAAGGGTAGAACAATAACTGGAGATTACTATTCGACATTACTGACCACTCTAAGGGAAAAAATTAAAAAGAAAAGACGCGGAAAGCTATCCAAAGGTGTTTTGTTTTTGCAGGACAACGCCCCTGCACACAAATCTCATGTTGTCATGCAAAAAAATCGTGATTTAGGGTTTGAATTACTAGAACACCCCCCTTATTCACCAGATTTGGCTCCGTTCGACTATCATCTCTTTCCTCAACTGAAAAAAAGTTTAAAAGGTAAATTTTCTTCCAACGAAGAGGTAATAAAAAAGGTCTGGTTTGCAGAGCAAGAAGAAACATTTTTTTTGGAAGGTCTAGAGACGTTGCAGGTTCGCTGTAATAAATGTATCCAATTAAGAAGAGAATATGTTGAGTAATAAAATATTTTGACATTGAAATTTTGTTTGGTTCTATAGTAGGCTAAGAATTTTTCAATATAACCTCGTATTTACCTACTTATTAGGTACCTTCAAGCACTAATGAATATTCCTTATGTGTTTTCAAAACATATCAACTGTGATAGAATATCGAAATAGGTAGGTCATTTTTTTGTACCTATACTTAGGCATTATTTTTCAGTAAGAATAATGCTACATTACGTGTTTCATTAGGCTTAATTGCGGCAATATAAAATTACCACTGATCGTCATCTGATATTCGAAACATCCAAACTTTGGCTCATCTTTTATTCTACTCAATATGTTACCGATGACAATATTCCGTACATTTCTGAATGAAATGAATGGAAACATTGAAAACTGACAGAGTATAGTTTTGCGTGCCATCCGATGACGGCGCCACATTACTGGATATATTTTCAATATTTCCAGTAAAATAGTATAGATGGCTCAAGTGATGGCCATCCAATGCGTGCACACACAGGGATTGTTTGACTATTATTCTTTAGGCAATGGTTTTTCTATTTCACTGAAATTGGTTATATATATTCTGAGTAGTGTTAGGAATGCTGAAATTATAGCCAGATCAAAATGAAAATTGTGACCTTTCAGTGCGGGAACTATGTATGACCTGAGGAGGGACGCCCCTGTGCATTTGAGTCATGACACCTAACGAATTTTCAACCAACTAATAAGTAAGTCATTCAGATACTGAATTTTTACTACAATATAGGCTATTCAATATAGGCTATTGGGTAACCAGTCCTCACGAAATAAATAGTATATTGTGTATCTAGTAGTAAAAGCAATACATTCCCGGACGACAATGTAAATTGTTGGCCGAGGCGAAGCCGAGGCCAACAAGCATTGAAGTCTGGGAATGTGCTTTTACTACAAGGTACACATACTATTTTTTCTGAAATCGCAATCAGCATTGTCATAAATTGAGGATTCGAAATTACATGCTTTCCTGAAACGTGAAGTGACAACTATAAACCAAAGACCGATTTTGACGGCCTAGGCTGGCAAAGTACTTTCCCGTATCGTTTTCGATACGGGAAAGTATTAAACGGTCAGGGAAAGTTCGTTGCTTAGCAACGGACTAAAATACTGGATTAGCGTATTTTGAGGCCTGCAGTTGCTCCGAGAAAGTGGGTATTCTTGAACGATTTCAGAAAAAACACTTTTTACAAATAACTACCAACATCTTTTGCAACCAAATAGGAGAGTTTGAACCTGGGACATCTTTCAACATATCCAGGAATAGGTTCAATAAGTTCAACGTGAATTATTGTTCTGACACAGGGTTCGACAATATCATGAATGATATATTATATCCGATATTGGATATATTTCAGATATATATCTTTCCAGCCATAATTTAATAAAAAAGCAAGTACCACTTTTTGTATAAACTACATTTTAACTCAAAAACAATTTAATTTAATTTCATAAAAAACCAAACAAAAACTTCTACATAAACTAAAAAACAGATATGTTTAATTTTAATAACATTGATATTGGCATATCAACATCAGATGAATTATTAAAATCAACATCATGACATTGGTATCGGATATGGCTGGTGTCCATGCCCACTCAAGGTTGCTCTTCTTTTCATTCATGTTTAAACCATAGAAATATATATTATATATTTACTCTAGACTGCTAATCCCGCCAATTTTCTCGGCGAAAAGCATGCCGCGTATGCGACCCGTTTACGATGTGCGCATGCGCGTCATCAGAGTAGTTTGGGTAGATCATTGCCAAGTTTGTAAATAATTTGGTGTTCCAATTAGAGTTTTTTGTTATGAGGCAATAAAACACATGTCATCTGAAAGAGAGAAATTTGACAGCGCATTTAGGACTTTTTAAAAACGAAAAGAACCTTTTCGAGATAGATTACTCCGAATTTTAGGCGCGAAAGAAATTTATTTAAAACAATAATGTACCCTATGTTACTGTAATTATAATGACCGTGTAACAGTGCTTTTTCATCTACAGGAAGACTTGTCACTAAGATCTGTCACTCTTTTCAGAGACAGAGACGGTTTTTAGAATTTCAGATTTTCTCTTGTCGTTTTGTGTGGTGTTTGTTGTCGTTGGTTATTCTTTCATCTTTCGTGAATTTGCATTAATCTTGTTCCTTTAAAGACAATTTCTAATAAAGCCGTTTGTTCCTAAAAATAAACAATGAACTGTTCAGTGTTGTGTAAAGGAGAAATATCTGAAATAAATCATTTTTGGTAGATGAAATTTTTTATGTACCTATATGCTTTACTCAAAATAGCTTAAATATTATTTTAGCTTGACAAAAAAGGCATGATTTTTGGTTATTGTGAAAACGACAATAATTTGAAACCTAGTGCAGTACCAATACTGCATGGCATAAGCATGCATGGCGAGTGATACAACTTTCTACCACACCGCTTATATTATGAGTTCTAGATTCCTACAAAAGTATTAAACATACACAGATTCGCCTCAGAAAATTAATGTCAATATGGAAGTGCTTTTCTTTGATGGTAAGGAAAATGCTTCTGGCCTCACTTTTTCATGCACCCCTATTGTGGAAATTGCACTAAGGTAATACAACCAGAAATACTCGTAGAAATAGCATGTTAATCTCTTCAAATGATTTAAATTAAATGCAGCTGCGTATTTTGAAAAAAAACCTCGAGCTTCTAAGCATCCAATTTTATAAATCCAATTTGAGTTGAAATTATTCATGATATTAGCTGAAATAAATTTTCATAGTTTTTTGTACTTTCAATTTATTTTCCAATCCAGTGCTTCCTTGAAATTCGCAACTGACGATTTGGGGTGGTTCCGTAGGTTTTTGTTGGTTAACTACAGCTGAAAAATGAATGTGATACCAAATATCAGTTGCTTCAGAGCGGTAAATAATAATAATAACCGTACTCTACTTTCTGATGGCCATTGATGAATATTCGGGATCATAAATATGTGAAAATAAGTATTCAAATCGGCCATGTTTTACTAAAACTGGGCCTGTTACAAAAAATCAAAAATGACGCGCATGCGCATTGCGGACTAGCCTGAACTTTTTACAACACTTTTGACATGGGGACTAGCATTCTAGAGTAAGTATATAATATATATATTTCTATGGTTTAAACATGAAAACCAATCTAGTGGCCTTCTGGTTTTACTGAGATCAGATTGAATCAACCCCAAAGAAGAAAAGACCATTTCAGTTCCTTCCGTAAATGCCACTGCAGTATGTAACAGTTCACATAATTCTATAAATGTATTTTTGACTTGCCAATCTGTGTACAGAACAGGAAGTGATTTCCACCACATCATTAGTGGAGTAAGTGTAAAATAATCCTCAAAAAATAACAAATGAAACAAAAGAACTCTTAATATTGTGTACATACATTAAAGACTGATGTCTGCAATCGTTCAAAATAATTCAATTTATCAACTGAAATGATCAAATATATTGGATATATATCAAGCTATAAATAACACTATATATATCGTGATGTATCAAAATATATATATATATATATATATATATATATATATATATATATATATAGAAAAGTTATTGGGTATAACCCTCAAAATATTCTGCAACCGTAGACACGTGTTTCGAGCTTAAGCTCTCATCAGTACGGTAAAATCAAGTGCGAAGATGTACAACACTTGGATGTAAAAATAAAAACAAAGGAAGTCATCAACAGGAAGCCAACCACACATTTGTGGCTTCGGTTAGAAGACCTTGTGCTTACAAGGCAACAACTAACGTCGCCACGGAGGTAGCTATAGCTACCAGCGTGACAATCCTACCCAGGAAAATACAAATAAGGATGGATTTAGCGAGGGGCAGTATATGAAAATATAAGTAGAAAAGTTATTGGGTATAACCCTCAAAATATTCTGCAACCGTAGACACGTGTTTCGAGCTTAAGCTCTCATCAGTACGCACTTGATTTTACCGTACTGATGAGAGCTTAAGCTCGAAACACGTGTCTACGGTTGCAGAATATTTTGAGGGTTATACCCAATAACTTTTCTACTTATATTTTCATATACTGCCCCTCGCTAAATCCATCCTTATTTGTATTTTCCTGGGTAGGATTGTCACGCTGGTAGCTATAGCTACCTCCGTGGCGACGTTAGTTGTTGCCTTGTAAGCACAAGGTCTTCTAACCGAAGCCACAAATGTGTGGTTGGCTTCCTGTTGATGACTTCCTTTGTTTTATTTTTACATCCAAGTGTTGTACATCTTCGCACTTGATTTTACCGTACTGATGAGAGCTTACGCTCGAAACACGTGTCTACGGTTGCAGAATATTTTGAGGGTTATACCCAATAACTTTTCTACTTATATTTTCATATACTGCCCCTCGCTAAATCCATCCTTATTTATATATATATATATATATATATATATATATATATATAAGTGAAAATAGAGTAAATATTGTACTATACATTACTTCTTTGCTTAACTTCACTAATGTACTGATCAACAAGCGTAAGGATGACTCCAAAATTTGGTTGCACAGTAGACAAAACCCTGGAGTGTGGCAGGAGCTCAATCGCTCTGCCTTATTAAACAGTAGTCGATCTTTGTCGCACATCTACTCACGCTTTCTATCGTTTGCGCATCTCAGAGGCATCCTTACGCTTGTCGATCTGTACTTAAAATTTTAAATAATAAATCCAAAGAATATTTCCATAATATCCATTACTGGTATATTTATTTCTCATTTGATAAAAGTATTGTATTTTTTTAAATCCCTAATTTGGTTTATTATTACTACATTTTAAGGATGATACTGATTAAACTGGTACATGGTAATGGTGTCAATAAATTTATGTTTTAAAAATTCAGATAACAGCTATGTAAATGTTTCTGCAAAAAGAGCAATTAGTAGTTAATTTTTAAGTCATTGTACTTTGTAATATTCATAATCTTATTACAAACGGATTAACGGATAGGGCAGGTTAGGTCAAAACTGATTGTATATATTTGTTTTTGATATAAAAATTGTTATCAGCTGTTATCTCATTCTCATTATAGGGGTTTGCTGGAATGGTTTCAAAGGTAAAATAACTAATTTTCATTGAATTCTGATATAAATGAAGAAAGAGGTGATGCAAACTTTTCAAATTGCTTTTAAAAAGGTCTCCAACAATGTCAACCTCAAGTTCTTCGCAGACTATATTAACTTGTAGCTTTTATTTATCTCCTTGAGGTTGACCATTGATGACCATTGCTGTAATAAAAAGTTCAAAAAACGTACTTGGAACATTCTAGTTTTTTTTTATGAAACTCCCAAGCTTGCAGAGACAACCCTTCAAAAGCAGAGCTTGTGTAAGCAATGGAGATCCGGGACCTACAGTTTAAATAAAAGTGGAATCCGGCGACTGGGGATCGAACCCGGACCGCCTGGGTGGAAGATAAACGCTATAACCCACGACCACTTCGCTTTCCTCTCTCACATTTTATTCATCATCTACCACTAACCTTCAAGTAATTTGAGAACAAGCCACAATTCTTCTCTTACAACAAAGCTGGTATAGTAGGTCACAACATTTTCATGGTTGCAGCTGCTCATGGCTTGGATTTCTTTCAACAGTTCGTCCATAGATGTGTTCCATTTCTCTAAATTTATCCTCTTGATGGCACATTTTTCATTTCTTGGTTTACAGAGGGCACCATGAACAACAGCTGTAGCTCCAACACCTAGAGGATAGTTAGTAATTGAATACTTGTAACTGTCTGTTCTAATCAAGCAACCAAATGTCTCTAGGTAAATTAACCGTTTGAGAGTTGTAGATAATCAAATATTTGAGGATTAAGTGATCCTTAGATATTTGAAGAACATTTCAGTATTGGTCTAAAATCCCACAGAATCTTGTTCATTGAACAAAACCCCGAATCACATTACAATATCAGATAATTCACAATTTTGGGTAATGTACAGTTTGGTGGGAACGGTGTGGCCACTAAGAAAGTTATTTTGAGGAGCGAATTAATCCATACCTGCTTATTTTGTCATTTTTCAGAAATCTTGTGGATTCAAAAACGTAAAAAAAACTTAAGACAATCTAAAACATTTAATGTAAACAAACCACCATATGAACTGAATATGATAAATCAGTCATCGAACTGAAGAAAACATTTAATGTTACTACAAAGGGGAAATTATTATTTGTTCTTATTATTACAAATCAATAAAACCCAATTGACTTAATGAAAATAGGGTCAAATGAATCAAGTTCAACCAAATTAAACTGATTATAAACAATTTATTTTAGAAATGCAACACTATGGAAGTTTTAGGTAGTTTTTTAAACTTTACGTAGACTTAAATCATTGAAATTTTGAATGCTAATAGAATAGATAAAACGAACACGATGAGATTAATGTATTTTCTTGATAATAAGAATCCTATTACACGTTAATTGCAAAATACGAGCACCGGATAGAAAACACCAAAAGTACATAACCTTAAAATCACCATAAATTCCTTCTCTTTCAGGAAAATCACAAATTGATCACCAAACTATCGGACACCAAAATGTAGCATTTTTTGCGTAGAAACTAATTTTCTTCAATACTAACCAATTACTTTCCCAAGCTCGTAATCATCTTTAGTATTTGGCCAAGGCACTGGAACTTGACTGGTGCTGGTAGCCATTTTTCTCGACAGAAGATTACCAAAAGACTGTTTCGCTGCTCTAGCATATCCACTGAGAGAAATATGTTCGCATGTTGCAGATTTCTGCCGAAAGGTGCCAGGACTGCCTGGTGGTATAATTTCCTCCGAGATTTTTCTGACGAAAAAATGTTGTTTAATTTTGTTATCAAATACAGGATGAGATAAGACACGTAAATGTGAAACATCCGATGTTTTTGCGAGCTACAAATATTTAATTTAAGAAAATCGCAATAACATTGTTATACTGTTGATAAAATAATCTGTGATACCGTCTCCAAATATAGTCTCAAAGAGGTCTCCAACATATTTTGAAAAATTACCATGTTTAAATCTCGAATTCATGGTATTGTTTAGTGCCGATATGAATCAATAATACAGAAAAAGGAACAAGCATACTCAGAAAATGCGATTTTTTGGTTACTTTTTGAAAATGCTACTTTTTTCATCCTATTTGAAAATGTACTGCTAGCGACTCTGACGGACATATGCATCGTTACTTCTCACAGTTCAAACTTTTACCGTTAGAGGGCACTTGTAAGGACGGCACGACCTTCTAGATTCAGTGACCCTAGTTTTTTAGGGTCACTGAATCCTAATAGACGGGGAAAGTGATGACGTCACAAATGTCATTCTTGTCAAAAACTGATTCCAAACAAACTTCCGTCGAAATTAAAGCAGCCTGTCCATAGAAATATATATTATATACTGAATATATATTTCTATGATGTCCGATAACTTCGATGTTGTTTCCGTTAAGGTTTTTCAACTTCTTTTGCCTGAGAAAAAAAAACAAACTATCAAACACAAACTAATGGTGGATTTATGCAGCAATCATAAGTCATAAGTCTTAAGTCATAAGGAAGAATATTCGTCAATGATTGGTTGGTCCGTATATTCCAACCAATCATTGACGAATATTCTTCCTTATGACTTAAGACTTATGACTTATGATTGCTGCATAAATCCACCATAATAAGCAAAGCAGCAAATCATCAACAGAGAATGTCACCTAAAATTCTTTGTTTGGAATCAGTTTTTGACAAGTATGACATTTGTGACGACACACTTTCCTCGTCTATAGGCTTTGGAAGGCCAAAGCCTTCTTGATGACCCTAGTTTATTTCTCTAAGACCACTGTGACCCAATTTTTGAATTGTCGGAATTGGTTCTCTAGAGAAATATGACGTCATTTTCTCTCAATTTCGAGCAATAGCTATTTTTGAAATATCACGAGAGAAATATTTCTCTTGATGAAATTCCTAGTATCCAATGCAGGAGAATTCGAAAATTTTCCTAGGAATTTAGTTTTCAGGTTAAAGAAACTCGAAGAGTTTTTCTATGTATTGATGAAATTACTATTATTCGGGTAGGTATGGATATTGTACAAGGGCTGGTTTTGAACAATTTGGAGGCTACAATGGCTAAAGCATTACATATTTTTTTGCGAGACCAAAATTCGTTCCACAATTCAAGTGAACGACAGTTTGTGACACACTTCAGATTTAAGGACACTTTTCAGAAGTTCTTGTTAGAAATCGATGATAAGCTGCAAACCTCCCTGCCGAGTTTTCGCGATGACAAAATGAACTAACTTTCAATGGCCTTGGATATCCCATGCAGATGAAATAATAGACTGCTGTGTTTATTGAATTCCTCATCCATTCATTATAAGTGAATGTGCTTGGTGGGCCACCGTCGGTTCAGTTTATTATAATTTTTTGCGTCCGCCCTATTCTTTTTATTTGCATGATTTTTCAGATCTTGCCAACTCTATATACGATAGGAAAATTTTGCTTCACGTTATCTCTTATGTATGATTCTACCAACATATTCCTTTTTTTCAGCAAACCCCAGTTTTATGTTCTGCATTCAATATAATGACAATACTCTCCCACCTTTCTTTTGCGATATTATGAGTCAAATTTTTCTTAAATTTACCAATTCTAGTTCTGCATCATTTGCTGCTTATGAATCTTCTGTTGACGTCTATTTCCAGGAAATTATTACAAAACCTAGCAAAAATCGTATCTGCAAGCGTCAAATTCAAATGCGTGTCACCAAAAATCCTACTTTTTAATTGATCAAACAAAATTCTTCTATGATCGCATGCAAGACATACGTCCCAAAACGAAACTCCTAGGAATTGACTTCCTACGGTGTTCAAAAATAGCAGTTCTCTCATTTCTTGTTTCACGTGGGAATTTAATCTAGAGAAATATTTCATGAGAGAATCAATTCCTACGATTTCAAAAATTGGGTCCCGAAATGAAATTATATATTATAATTTCATTTCAGTGTCTAAGACCAAAGAGTCTGAACTAACAAGGAGGGTTTAATAAGCTCTAGCCAATCAGAATCTTGCAGCATCTACGCGTCATAGTGACGTACTTGGATATGAGTGCAGAGTCGAACTCGAACCAAGCAACAAAACTGTCGGCAGTAACTCTCATATACCAAGAGCTAGTTCGTCACTGTCTATAGGGAACGAAGGCCATGACACGTCCAACTACGTCACATTTCGTCAAAAATGTTCTTACATCTCTTTCTACTAGTGTCCCCATTGTCTTATGGGGATTAAACTCTCCTTGTTGAATAACGTTTAGGCCCAATTGTACAGTCCGGGTTTAAGCTTAGCTCAGCGTTAAGCTTAGTTCAAATTTCAATTTCAGTTGTACAGAGCAGGTTCAGTGCTGAGCTTGGTTCAGTGGCTGTCATTTTTCATTTTGTAAACTTAACTTGAGCTGTGGATTTTGGTAGTAGCTTAAACCAAGGTTTGCTGCGTCAAACGTTCAACCTTCAACGTCTCAAGTCTGGGAACTGGTATCACTGATGTCTGATTGTTTAATGCTGTAAACTAAAACTGATTCAAAGCTTTATCTTTTTTAATTGATAGTTATTTTTGTTCTCATCGTTGGGTGCTGAAATAATAAAATAATGGCAACGATGATATTCTTCTGGAACTAACAGAAGATTTTGTGGAATGATTAGGAATTTGTAGAAGACCAACATAAAATATTGTTTCTTGAACTGCGATTAGTAGACCCGAGCTCAAATATGTTGTGTACAACGGAAAAAATATTTCTTCCCATCTGAGCTTAGTTCAGTTGAATCTGGACTTAAACCATGACTGTACAATTGGGCCTGAGTCTCCTTGCTCTAAAACTTTTGTTTGAAACTCAATGAGAATAAACGTTATCTGACTAGAAGAGTTTATTTCCCATAAGACAATGGTGACATTAATAGAAAGAGGTGAAAGAACTGTTGTGACGTACATGGATATGTCATAGCCCAGACAACAATGAAATGCACAGCACGGCACGCTTTATGATTGGTCACTGTAATGACGGTAAGTTTGAATGACCGACAAGAACAAGAAGAAGGCAAACTGAGGTAAAAATGCATGAATTACTCAAAGAGATTAAACGTTATTTGACTAGGAGAGTCTAATCCCCATAAGACAATGGGGACACTAATAGAAAGAGATGAAAGAACATTTGTGACGAAATGTGACGTAGTTGGACATGTCATGGCCGCCGTTCTCTATAGACAGTGACGGACTAGTTCTTGGTATATGAGAGTTACTGCTGACAGTTTTTTGTTGCTTAGTTCGAGTTCGACTCTGTACTCATGTCCAAGCACGTCACTATAACGCGTCGATGCTACAAGATTCTGATTGGCTAGAGCTTATTGAACCCTCCTGTTAGTTTAGTCACTTTGTGAATTACTAGCCAACCTAACCTAACCTGACTAACCTTACGTAGACAGTATAACCATTCAAAATTATTAGCGATTTAACCACTCTTCATCCAAAATTGTTATTAACCTAGCATTAGTCGGAGCGCTCATACCGTGCATTTCATTGTATAGTACATAGCCCCATTCTGTCTTGACAGTGATGGGTGATGGACTCGAGAACTCTGCACTTTTGGGTATATGAGAATTACAGAGGTGACAGTTTTGTTTCCTTGGTTCGAGCATTGTTTATATGGAAGATAGTTAGTCAACCTTATGAGATTATAATTGGATCAAAATGGATGCGACATGTAGATGGCGATAGTGAGCTCGCATCCAAGTCATGTCGTAACTTCAGTGATCTGGCCTCCAAGTCATGTCGTAACTTGATTGAAACAATGGGACAGCATTAAAATCAGGGTTTTTTGAAGGAACCTGCATTAAAATGACGTCAAATATTCATGTTCGTAACTAATCACGCTAGATGACACTCGCGTTTGCGTCCAACACCGGCATTGACTAACTATCTTACTTCTATATAAACAATGGTTCGAGTTCAACTCGGTTCTCACTATGACGATTTGATGCTACAAGATTCTGTTTGGCTAGAGCTTATTAGACTCTTCTGTTCGACGTTTACTCTTATTGTCTAAAACTGTCAAAATTACTCAATGTTTCAGAAACAACCTCAAGGAGCGCCAATATTTGGAGGAAGTTACTCGACATCAAGGTCAAATTATTTTTGAATGGAAGCGCAATTTCTAATCTTAAAATTTCGGAAACAAATGGGATTCAAGGAATAATTGTCACTAAACGTAACTTGTGAGACCCGAATCTATGCAGAAACCCCCAAAAAATATCATGCGTGTTCCCTAGTTATAGGCAGCCAAAATAATTGCTATAGTTATGGTATTCACATAGAGAAACAAAATATTTGTCTATGGGTATTCAAATTATTCCGTCGTAAAATATCTCGATTCCTTTTGAAACAAAACAAATTCAAATTGAAAAAACATTACTATTTATCTGTATCTGCAGAAAGGATTTCATTTAAAATCAAACGAACCTATATATTTTCCTGAATGCAAGGGGAGGAAAATTAAAATTTCTGTACCTATAGAAGTTAACGGGCCGTTATATCCAGATATAGTATCAAAAGCAGGTGGAAAGGAAACTAAGACCGATAATAATAGAAAACAGATCTATTTTTTTCCTACTCACATAACTAAAATGGCGTTTCTCATTCGGATATATAAAGAAATGATCGATTTATTACAGATTCACGAACTTAAAGCAAATTTTTGAAAACATTACCATGACACTTCATTCTTTTATATGACAGTAGTAATTGCTTGATTTCAATAGTTAAAAATCCGCCAGATGTAGTTCAATGCCCGTAAGGGAAAGTAGCAGTTTTTTATCAGATATTTGCCTTATATATGTCCTTATGACGTCGGACTAAGAATAGCCCCATGGTAAATCGTGCATGTCGACAAAAGTGAAATTTCAAATGGTTCGATATGGTGTATATATAGGTATATCACCTCGAGTACCTCTCGCCCGGAAATCCGTATGGAAAGGTATTCAGAAATCAGAAAAAACTACTTTCCTGGCTAATACAACGACGAACGTTGAATTACATCTGGTGAATTTCAGACCCAATTATTCCTAGAGTATAGGATAATTGCAAGGAGCTGTCCTGTCAAGACATTTTGTCTCTCTTCATTATCATGCTCATTGTGAACAAATTTCAGATTCCTTTATTTGTTATTTGGGTCTTGACGACCACTAAACTAGGTATTGCTGGTTGGAGGGCTGCGGTTGAGATGGCGTTAGTAGTTTAGATTTATCTACACTGCGGGCGCTGGTTCAGCTTTTGCCTTGAAATGGGGATGTCGTCAAATCATTTGCTTCAGACATAAGTTGTTGTCTGCAGAGACCTACCCTATACTGATGAGGGGCAACACCCCGAAATCGATCTATAGGGGTGGTCCAATTGCACAGAAAGCCTTGTAGGAACTCATCTGCACGTAAATTCAATGTAATTCAACGTTCGTCGTGGTATTAGCCAGGAAAGTAGTTGTTTCTTATGGATTTCAGACCCAATATTATTCCTATTGTATAGGATGATTGCTCAGCTCTGAGCTGTCCTGTAAGGACATTTTGTCTCTTATTCATTATTATTATGCTCATTGTGAACGAATTACAGGTTACTTTATATAGTTTTTTCAGATAAAACAGTCAAAGTTGTGTAAGTTTCTGCAAAACTGTTTTGTACGTCTAAAAACACCACTAATCAGTAATAGACCGTCAGATAACGACAGATTTTGCTGACTCATTTTCTCTCTTCTGGGATTTTAACCACTGGAAATTATGTCAGTGTTGAGCCCAAAAGATGAAAATTCAGCGATCGGACGTGTGCTAGGCATATAGAAAATTCATTTTCTTTTTACAGAAAAAAATTGTTTTTTTTTTCATTTTCTCGTTTATGGCATTTTAACACATGAATAGGTATAACAATCTAATAGTGAAAAACCACAATGCCATAAGGTTTGCACGTGCTTAAAGGGTTGAAATAGGGGCGCGATCTTGTGAAAAATAGTTGGTTGCTGATGCATTTTCTCGCTTATGGCAATCAACAGAATGAAATTCAATACCGTTAGGAACCCGAAAAAAATTTCCCATAAGCCGGTCAGCTGTTAAAGTATATTTTCCGGACGGAAAATTTCGTGAAAATGTTTTTCGTTTTCAGGCAAACTTTCTCGTTTATGGCATTTGAACCATATGATTCTGTTGATGGATAAACATCATAATAAAATTCCCATAAGCTTTGCATGTACCTCAAGAAAAGCCATAAGTTGTAAAATTGTAGGAATATTTGTGTAAATTTTTTCATTTTCTCGTTGATAGGCATATGAGAAGAAAATAGTATTTCAAGACCAGAAAAAAAAGCTATAAGTCGGAAACATGATATCGATGTTTTATACAGTGTGGCCCATTTAAAATGGAAGCACCCTTATAAATCATACTTTTTTCTACCGATTGGAATGCTTTTTTTTTCATTAGGTAGATAATCAAAAAGTCCACTGGGACACCAAATTTTATGGATAAATCTTCATTTTCAGGGCAACTATTCTTTTTTTTTTTTCGAGGTAAAAAACTGAAAAGTTTATTAGCAATTTTTTGAGAAGAAATCAGACTACACCACTGGAATTGTGACATGTTCAAATGGTTAATTTTGAAATTTTGTTGGAATTCGTCCATCGATAAAAAAGTTATGGGAGAATTAAATTTAAAAAATATGCCGGTTAAATCAACCCACCATTTCAATTTCTACTCTTATCCAAAATTCAGAATACACCACTGGATTCAGGGAGTCTCAAAATACCACTGATCAGAATTTCATCAAAATCTATTGATAAATAATAATGAAAAATCATTAAATAAAATGATATTTTCACGAAATTCCATCAACATAATTTTCAAATTTTGTTATCCTGTAATTTTCTTATATATGAATAGATGTTGATGAAATTCTGACCAGTGATATTTGGAGACTTCTTGGTGTATTCCAAATTTTGATAAGAGTTCTGAAATTGAATTGGTGGGTTGATTAACCGGCATATTTTTAAAATTTCATTTTTAAATTTTTGTAACTTTCTATTGATTGACGAGTTTCAACAAACTTTCAACAAGAACTATTTAAAAATGTCGCGAATCCAGTGGATTGTTGTGATTTTTTCTAAAAACATAATTTTAGATTTTTAACCTTGAAAAATGAGAACAGTTGGCCCAGAAAATGAAGAATTACTCATTTAATTTGGTGTCATGCTGGACTCTTTGAATGTCTACTTATTGAAAAAAAAAATCATTCCAATCGGTTGAAAAATTAAAGTTTGATATGAGTGCTTCCATTTTAAATGGGTCACACTGCATAAATAAACACAATTATTTGAAAATTCTGCTGCGATGAATTAATAAAGATAAAATTGCTCATTTCTTTCTCCATGGGATTTGGCATATGCATTGCAAATTTCATTATTAGGCCATAAAAAAAGTCGGAAGTATGATAGTAATTTCGGAACTAAATAATAATTTTTTTTAAATAATTTTTTATAGAGTGAAAAAAAATAGTTATGGGCATTATTGTGACAAACTGATAGGGGTTGTAAAGATAATTCAAGTAATTTTGCCTCAACCCCTATAAGTTAAAAATTTTAACTGCGTAATTCCCCCACGCCTACTGGCTTGCTGTGTCATAATCGGATGATCATTCGAATTTGAATACGGAACATCAGATTTTTTAAATAATGTGATTATGCTCATTGCCTGTTTATTGTGACTATGTGACACGATGTGGCGAATCAAAGTTCACAAAAAAGTAAACACAGCAAGCCAGTGTGCGCAGGAATATAATAAACACTAGTTCGTTGCCCCACCACCTTAGAGGCAGAGCTTCCGGAGCGTTTTTTTCAAAGTGGCCTGGCCCTCCAGGCCTAGTTCACCTTATAGAAGTGAAAGTTCCAGAATAATAAATTGCTTCTATGTCTAAATGAAAAATCGAACTCAGTTCCAGATTAGAAGCAGTTTTGGACCATAGGTTGAAACCGACTTGCAGTGTCTTCGGTACAATTCAAATGGTGAACAGAAGGAAATGTAATATTTTGTTAGTTCCGGCGTATCCTATGAACCATATCACACTGGATATGTGTGCACAAGTCTCTCATGTCCTAGCACTGGACTTACAAGTACCGTTGTGACCTAAGATGGGCTGATCTTCTAGATTATCATTCTCGGTTTCTCTAAAAACTACCCATAACATAGGTTCCTTGGAATTTCTGAAAATATTTGAAACCCCAAAAAATTTTGTTCTTCAATGGATTGGTGAATCTCAAGGGTTTTCAACTGAGCCCCTGCTCCATTAAAAAAATTGGGTGAATGACTGTCACACTGAGGGGAGTGCAGGAGTGGAGTGCAGGAGGGGAGTGCAGGAGGGGTGATTTTTTTATGTCACAGAGTGTCTTTTCGAAAACATAACTCGACGTTTTTCTTAAAAAATAATTACGTAGAAAATTAATGTATCCGTTACTTCAGGACCTGACTGTATAAAACATCGTAATCATGTTTCCGACTTATGGCTTTTTTTTTCTAGTCTTGAAATCAGTTTTTCTTCCTACATGTCAATCCCCATAAACGAGAAAATTAACAAAATTTCCTTTGTTTTTCTGCAAGTTTTCCAGTTTCATATAGTATGATAAGCACGAACTAGACTTATGGCTTTTTATATGACAGACTTTTACATTAATAAATTTCTAGCACATTATTTCGTTCACGAGAAAGTTTGCCGGAAAATATACTTCAACAGGTGACCGGTTTATGGGACATTTTTTTCGAGTTCCTAACGATATTAAATTTCATTCTGTTGATTGCCATAAGCGAGAAAATGCATCAGCTACCAACTATTTTTTTACAAGTTCGCGCCCCTATTTCAACCCTTTAAGCACGTGCAAATCTTATGGCTTTGGTTCTCTACTATTAAATTGTTATACCTATTCATGTGTTAAAATGACATAAACGAGAAAATAAAAAAAAAACAATTTTTTTCAGCAAAATGAAAATGAATTTTCTATATGCCTAGCACACTTCCGATCGCTAAATTTTCAATTTTTGGGCTCAACACTGACATAATTTCCAGTGGTTAAAATCCCAGAAGAGAGAAAATGAGTTAGCAAAATCTGTCGTTATCTGACGGTCTATAATCTTCATCAGCGAAGATATTCGAATTACTCTTGAATTGTAGACATGACACCCAACAATCCGAAGTGAGGTAGCGATTTTCCTAAAATTCTAAAAATGCCCATAACTACGAAAGTACGAAAGCGTAGAAGGGCCACATAGAATAAAAAAATTATAATTCCTACTTCACAACTCGCAATTAGCCTAATTCCGACTTCGCAACTCGGAATTAGTATAATTCCCACTTCATAACTCGGAATTAGTATAATACCGACTTCATAACTCGGAATTAGCCTAATAATTCCGACTTCGCAACTCGGAATCAGTATAATTCCGACTTCATAACTCGGAATTAGCCTAATAATTCCGACTTCGCAACTCGGAATCAGTATAATTCCGACTCCACAACTCGGAATTAGCCTAAGTCCGACTTCCCATCTCGGAATTAGTATAATTCCGACTTCATAACTAGGAATTAGTATAATTCCGACTTCATAACTCGGTATTAGCCTAATTCCGACTTCGCAACTCGGAAATAGTATAATTCCGACTTCACAACTCGGAATAAGCCTAATTCCGACTTTGCTACTCGGAATTAGTATAATTCCGACTTCATAACTCGGAATTAGTATAATTCCGACTTCACAACTTGGAATTAGTGTAATTCCGACTCTACAACTCGGAATTAGTGGAGTCATTGCGATTCCATTTAGACCGGGGGATAGTGACATATTTAAGGGCACGATTTTACTCAGTATGCCTTTTGGAGGACAATATTGTCCGTATATCCTCATGATAATAATGCATGAACCAAAGAGTCGTCGTAGGTTCTTCATATTAAATAACAATAATAATATTTTCGAAAATTATGTGTTTTGGTACGATTCCAATCAGGCTGCCATCTGTTTTGTAATGGAATAATGGAAGTAAAATACTCAAAAAACCATTGGCATACCGTTAGGATCGGCGAAGAATTCCTTTTTTCAAGTAAAATTTCACGTGACCAAACCGACTATTCGGACCCAACCTAACGGCCTGCCAATGGTTTTTCGAGTATTTTAGTTTTATTATTTCATCACAAAACACATGGCAGCCTGATTAAAATCGTACCCGAATAATAATAATTATTAAAATAATATTATTTTTCAATATGAAGAACCCACGACGACTCTTTCATGCATTATTATCATGAAGATATACGGATAATATTGTCCTCCAAAAGGCACACTGAGTAAAATCGTGTCCCAAAATCTGACACTATCCCCCGGTTTAATTGGAATTATAGTAAAATTGTAAAAATTGATTCCTAACGTCCAAACTTGTCAGTTCATCTGTATCTGTATAGTTATTACCCAATATTATTAGAACGTATTTTTGCCGCATGCCACTTCTTGCCCGAACTACGGGAAAGTATAACTTTCCGCACTTGTTAAGTATTTTTAATGGAAAAGCGCATACTTTATTGAGTGAAAATCGTTAGAAAAGTACTAGTTTTATGGTTAGCAACTTTTTCACCTTGCAACACGTTTATTATTGATCATTACATCTGTTTTTCTACTCAGAAAAACTATTATTATTGAGAAAAGAAAACTGTAGGTCAGTCACAATGAGCTTATGACAAGAGGCATAAGACTGCTCACTGCTAATATCCTATACAATAGGAAAGTTGGGTCGAAAATCCATCAGAAAACAACTACTTTCCTGGCTAATGCCACGACGAACATTGAATTACATCTGATGAAATTTCCGTGCAGAGTTCCTACAAGGTTCTCTCTGCAATTGCTTGGTTGCATGGGAATGTTCATCGAAACATTCGGACCACCTATATATCGATTTCGGAGTGTTGCTCCTCATCAGTATAGGGTAGGTCTAGCAGTCAATAACTAATGACTGCAACGAATGAATCGACGACCAAACCCATTTAAAGACCGAAACTGAGATCACGCCCGCACAGTGGATTAATTCCAAACTGCGAGCGCCATCTCAGTGCCGGAAGCCCAACCAAAGCAATACCCATGACCACGATCGTCAAGACCGTATATAAAACAGAAAAGAAAACTGTAGGTCACAATGAGCTTATGACAAGAGGCATAAGATGTCCGGAGGACTGCTCACTGCTAATATCCTATACAATAGGCTTCCGGCACTGAGATGGCGCTCGCAGTTTGGAATTAATCCACTGTGCGGGCGCGATCTCAGTTTCGGTCTTTAAATGGGTTTGGTCGTCGATTCATTCGTTGCAGTCATTAGTTATTGACTGCTAGACCTACCCTATACTGATGATGAGCAACACTCCGAAATCGATATATAGGTGGTCCGAATGTTTCGATGAACATTCCCATGCAACCAAGCAATTGCAGAGAGAACCTTGTAGGAACTCTGCACGGAAATTTCATCAGATGTAATTCAATGTTCGTCGTGGCATTAGCCAGGAAAGTAGTTGTTTTCTGATGGATTTTCGACCCAACTTTCCTATTGTATAGGATATTAGCAGTGAGCAGTCCTCCGGACATCCTATGCCTCTTATTATTATTGATCATAACATTATTTCATCTTGCCAATATAAAAGATTTTTATTTTATTAACTGATGTGTTTCCATTAAAAAAAAAGAAAAAACACGTGTACAACTCTTATGCTGGGTCCACATCAAACCAACAAAACAGAAACAAAACATCAATTCAATGTTTTTCAACAATATAACAAAACAAATCTTTAGAAGCAGGGTAATGCGAGCGTATGTGGAAAAATGTAACATCCCGTTACTTAAAAGTTTCGTAAAGGAGTATCCTGGAGTCCCTACGATATGTTGAAAACTTAATAACTCAATACTTAATAATTTTCATTTTTTTAATTATTATTAATCATACCTCTTCTTTTTAGGATATTTTTTTTATTTCAGCTGTTTTATGTTGATAAAGGCCAAGAGTTCGTGATACAAAAAGGAAGTCCTTTTCAGGACAAACGAACGGCGTTTCATCCCTATGCGAAGAGATTCCTTGGAAGGAGGGAGTGTCATCCTCGGCCAGAAATACGAAAATAAAAATTTGATGCTGGAGTACATCTGGGATCGGAGCTCCAATAGGCTCCGCCCACCAGCTGCTTTGCTTCGGCATTGGCCGGAGAAAATATGACAATCTTCTATTTAATAACTCGATGACTTGAAAATTCAGTAGTCCGGGTGGTGCCACAGGAGAGCCCGGACAGTGCTCTGCTCTGGTAGTGGTAGCCTCAGCTTTATTTTAGCTACGCTTGGCCACGACGTCTTCCAAAGTACTTCTGGCCATGTTGTAGCTCCTCGAGAAATCTACAGCCCGGCATAGGCGTATGAGACGCCGTTGGTTAACACCAACAATTTACAAAAAGAATTCGTACGGTGCCTGCAAGAAGAGTTTCGGAGTTGCTGGATATTTGCGACGATGCTGTGATCGGAGAGCGAGCTAGCCGGATGAGGTGGAATCCTCCAATTTCTGGATCTCCGAGTACACGCATTTTGTTGTCACAAGTTTGGCAATCACGGGTGCAATGAGAACGACTCAAACCGCAGTGTTGGAGGTATAGTTGAGACTACCGTCGCTTTTAGTATGGCTTCAGGCAGCCGTTTTGTTGATGTGGGACTCCAGGAGTCTGGGTAAACAACGGATAGCTGACATGTCTTACGGAAATCGCAGAGGGTAGCAGAAATGTCCAGGAGATTCCTGGACATTTCTACTCTCAGAGTGAAAAACGTACTAGAGATATTTTGCGATGGAATAGAAAGTTCACTCTCAACAATCTAAGCAAAAAAATGGGCAGGAAATTCGGAGTTTCAAGCAGGATCCATATGTTATATGGACAGTTCGCGTCTGATCGACGAACAGGCTTCGGGCGCAGGCATCTACCTAGAAGGAACAGGTATACAAAAAGGATACGCGTTATGAAGAATACACGGGAGGCGAAAGAAGTGCCCGAACAGAGAATATATCGAATAATCAGGCAGCGCTCTACATCTACTATCCTAAACCAAGATCAGCACTTGTACTGGAATGTGGAGATGATATTGAGAAACTAGCCGAAGTTGAGTTGATAAATATGGTTTTCTGATTACAGAAAGGTGCTCGGAAACGAGGAGACAGAAGACATCCCACTTGCCGCAAATATGAAGAAGACGAAGAAACTTCATCTCACTTTCTTGGTGAGTACGAGGCGTGTAGGAGGTTGAGATTTGAAATCTTTGTAGTTGAGAAGTTCCAGCAATAAGAACTAATCTCCTTGGAGCAGGTTGGGAAGATTCGAAAAGGAAGATTAGGAGAAGTGATGTGGAGAGAAGGAGATGGCGAAAAAGGACCATGGGACCTACTTGCCTGGCTGCGGAGGCAACTTCCTCACAAATACTACTACTACTACTTGCTAAAACCTGGTTGGTAACAAACAGGTTCAGTGTCGTCTGTGATGATCTAACCCATTACTGAAGAAGGTCAAGAATCCCGAAAGCAATGAAAACAAAGTACTGATGTTCGATCTCAAAATGGCACAAGTACCTGTAAGATTAGACCAAGCTATAGAGGTTTTTCCCCCACAAAATAAAAGACGCGAATGGCCTATTCTCCTATCTCCAATTGTTACTACCTATTCGATTAAATCTGACGCTGTAATGAGAGTCAACCAGATTCACGATTTGGGCGTATTACTAGACAGTGGATTTACATTTCAAACACACATCAACAATATAACTTCCAAAGCCCTCAGACACTCGGTTTTATTACGTTCTTCAACTAATATTCCTTATTATACTCTGAAACTATTGTATTGTTCCCTCGTAAGAACTATATTAGAATATTGCTCTATTATCTGGAACCCTTTTTACAATTCACATGTTAAACAAATTGAAAGTGTCCAAAGCAAATTCCTAAGGGTGTGCGCATATACAGGGTGTTTCATAATAAATGCGCAGGACTTCAGGATGTAATAGCTCGTCCAAAAACATGAAAAAAAGTTCCTATTAACTTACCCTCTAAAATGCACCATTTTCGAGATACAGGGTGTTGAAATTTAAAAAAAATTATCGTTTTTTGCGAATATTTCTGGAACCGTTTATCGCTCAGAAAACAGATTTCGTAGGCATTTTCTACTCATAATAAGCTATGTTTTGTGCGGATTTTTTATTTTTAAAATTCATAATTGGTGAAGATTTTGAAGGGGTAGTGGGTGTTTCTTTTCTCCAACTTCTACGCCACTGGAAAAAGTACAGTTTTGAGCCTCCCATATGAACCGCCAATGTTTTCTACACAAAAAAGATATTCTTGGTCATAAGCTCTAAAGATGACCGTTTTCAAGAAAAATCAACTTTCATGTTGTTTAAATAATGTTTTTTCCTCGAAAAATTGCTGCGTGCATTGAAGCGAACGGCGGACATTTCCAACAATTCAACTGAGTATGATTGTTATTGTTTTTTATATTTTGCAATTAAGAAGTCAACGTTTGGTTTTGTTACTTGTTTTAACGTTTAAATAAATTTAAAATAATTAGGAAAAAAATTATTTAAAAAAATTTACCATGTTTTTCAACATGAAAGTTGATTTTTCTTGAAAACAGTCAATTTTCTTATGAATCTGAAGCTGGACAAACAATATTACGAAAACTGATAGATAATATGTGATTCAACTGTGCCCAAGATGTTTTCTGTCCGATGTGTACTTTTTGCACAATCGCCTTATAAAGAATTTAAGAGCACATCTTGCAAGATACGCTGATTTAAGGCAAATCGTCGTATTCAAATTTTGTTAACGGCATTTGGAAGAAGAGATCTATATCTACAATTTGTATATATTGAATTTTCACCTGAGAGGTGGGAAATGTGTTGAAAATGTCACTGAAAGTTGATCAAAACGCCTCAAAGTGCGTCCGAAGTCACCCGAAATCGCACTGAAGTTAACTTGAGTTGAGTTCGGGTGCACTTTGAAGCATTTAGAGTAACTTCCAGAGAAATTTTCAATGCACTTCCCACCTCTCAGGTGAAAATCCAAAATATATGCAAACTGTAGATATTGATCTTTACTTCCCAATGCCGTTTACAGAATTTGAATAGGATGATTTCCCTTAAATCGGCGCATTTAGAAAGATTTGTCCTTAAATTGTTTATAACGCGATTATGAAAAAACTACACATTTCATCGGACAGAAACCATCTTGCGCACAGTTGAACCACATGTTATTATCTATCAGTTTCCACAATATTGTTTGTCCAGCTTCAGATTTATAAAAATTATGAATTTTTGAAAATTTGTCTATTTTTCGAGGTTTTCCCGGATTTTCTCAGTGAAAAATGCATTGAAAGAACCATTTTGTAGTTTTTATTATTCTCTACAAAAGATCTATCGATTGTAAAACGATTCCTCCAATACTTTTTGAGATATTCGCAACAAAACAAAAAAGTTGAAATTTTTTCCACTATGTCTTGTTTTCATTTACGAACTATCTTATAAAAAGTAGTTTAGGCCGTTTGCGTCTTCTATTTTGTGTGGAAAAATACTCTTATTTTTATCTACAGCTTGGCCTAGATGTCGGTCGAGGTATTTCGACGTTATCGAAATTATTCTTCTTTTATTTCCAGAATATACTTTGCCTCTATTCAACTCAAACTTGACCAAACGCGACCAGTTCTATTGGGATATCCCCAACTGATACTGAATGAAAATTGTGGTGAAAAAATAGCTAAACGCTTATCGTGAACCACGATGGTGGTATTGATTCTCAGCCGAACACCAAATGGTAAAGGAATTTACGGAAAACATATGGCATAGAGATTTGAGTGATTATTAGTCTTGTTTACCAAAGATTTTCATTAGTTACTCTATGAATTCATGAATCATATTGAATGTTACTTGATCCAAATAATCCAGTGTCAGTTGTTCGAATTAATTCTAAAGGGATACTTATACCAAAAATAAATTTGATCATAGAAATGAGGGAAACTGGAGAGTTTGCGCTTCTGATTGATTATTTTCACAAAATTACGATGCACGTTTCTCCATAACAATGGTTAGTTCAAAGTGAATTTATTATACTTATACAGGGTGTAACATAATAAGTACTTTAAAATATTTAAATGGAGTAATCCTGAGACAATTTCAAGAAAAAAAGTCCAAATAAACTTGTGTCTGGAGGTTCTTCGTTTCGGAGATACAGGGTGTTCAAAGCAAAATTACTTTTGAAATAAAAAAATATGTCGCACGCAAGAACCCCGCACCATTCTTATGGAAAATGGGTCCCAGTGAAATTCGATAAATTTTTGATATAATGTAGTTCAAGTCAAGCTGATCAAAAATGTCAATGGACCCAACCCAATCCTATTGCTAGTTTTCGAGATACAGGTTGCCAAAGTTGGTAAGTGGCCATGTCTTTAAAGTAATATTGCTTTCAGGAAAACATCTTAAATAAAAATGTTTTCCGCGACGAATATTGCTTGGCCATAAGCAATACTTTTAGACTGGTTTTTGATAAAAAAAAACTGTTGGGTACAGGGTGAGTCATTATTCAAAATGAAATTCTCAATCATCCAAGATGTGACCAAACCAAGTAACACATTGATATGCTCAACATTGTGTACAGGGTGAGTCAAGAAGTGATAGTTTTTCTGCTGATATTTGGTATATTTTTATTTAATATTTGGAGCTTTTGGGATACTTGGCTACGAACCTTTCAACATACGTCTTGAACGAAATTGATAAACATTATGAGACAGAAATTGTGGGAAGATTTTTTTGTAACTCATCCTGTAATTGATTTGCTGAATCTTTGATGGTTTGTCACATCTTCACTTCATAGGCTCGATTGAGAATTTCATTCTGAATAATGCTGAACTCACCCTGTATCCAACAATATTTTTAATCAAAAGCCAGTTTAGTATTGCTTCATGGGCAAGCAATATTCGTCGTGCAAAACATTATTATTTAAGATGATTTCCTGAAAGCAATATTACTTTATAGAATTGGCCGCTTACCAACTTTGACACCCTCTGTATCTTGAAAAGTAGCCATAGGATTGAGTTGGACCCATGGACTCTTTTGATCAACTTGACTTGAACTACATCATATCAAAAATTCATCGAATTTCACCTGGACCCATTTTCCATAAGAATGGTGTGGAGTTCTTTGGTACCTGGTTTTTTTTAAGTGGAAAATCATAATTTTGTAAACATTTTTAAGTATCATTATTTATTTAAAATGGCCCCAACTTTTTTGACAGTAA